>CAIGRN010023959.1:0-12746 GCA_903798345.1 Fraxinus anomala
TTTAATTTAATAATTAAAACCTGATTTATGCAATATGAAACTTGACTGAGGATTTATGAAATTGGTAATCTAATTCCATGTCTAGGTGTAATTTCCTCGTAAAAATATGTTTGACTAGGATCTGGACTTAGGCTTTTGATTGGACTGAGACTGGCTATGCAGAAAGTTTATTGCCCAGTTTTAAACAAAACGGACCGGTACATAATAATTGAAGTTGATTTTTTGTGTTTAATTTGCCACGTAAAATTACAAAACTAGACCACTTTACCATAGCACTGTTTTTATTATTAGAGAAAGAAAATGGAATACTTTGAGAATTTCAATTGGTATTAGTCGTCACAAGTCTTACATAACCTATTTATAAAAATTATGCGTACATGAGGTTTTTGATGAAAAAAAAATTCGGTTTACATGTTATTTAGACGAAGTAGTTGAATAGATATATACACATATTTAAATAATTTACATCGTCTTTTCACTAGAACAAATTTTTTTAGTTATATTTTGCAGTCGGCTTGAGTCGAGTCGAGTTTAATAGCTATGTTCAATTGAAAAGATAAAACGAGTGTCTCCTTTAATAAAGAAGGCACTCTAGCATAATTTTGAGTTAATTTTATTGTTGAATATTATTTGACGTTTGTTTTGCTTTAAATCAGGTCTCGTTACCTAATATTGGCAATGTTTGTTTTACCTTTAATAAAGAAGGTACTCATTACCAAATATTGCGGAATGTTATGTTATATTGAGGGGTATAATCTTGTCATATTGTATATTAACTTAAATAACTTCATACAAAGACAGATAATGACAAAATTAATTTCAAATCAATTAAAATAATTAGCCAATGTTTAACGATAATAATGAGTTCGAAAGAGGATTAACACTTACGTCGGGATAACTCATAAAACAAATATAATGTGCAATTTCGATAAGTCAAATGTTAATTTGATGTAAAAGCTATGCACATTCGATAGACATAATTATTTTGAGACAAAATTTCACCTAAAATCTGATTAAGGGATCTTAATTTAACACTAAGAAGCTTGCAAGTTCCCCTTTAACTATTTTTTTTTTTATTTTAACATCTTTGAAAAATAAAATTCTTAAACAGTTAACAATAATCAATTTCGGCCCCTTCATGCTCCTCTTAATATACGGTACACGAGATATAGAGAGAAAGAAACAGAGCACATACAAACATTATTCATATATGACATATCCATGTAAATTCGAAACAAATACAAAAAGAAGAAGAAAGGCTCACACACACAGTGGCGGTAGGCTGGTGCACAGGTAGACATCGGCCGGCAGGCGACAACAAGCAAGTCACCACTCCAACTCAATCACTCGGCGTCAGGCCGCGCAGAGAATAGTGTTTGGTTTGTGATCAATTTTGCTAACAGTGTGCTTGCAATCAGTTTTGCTCAAGTCTTAAGAGGCAAATGAGCTATGTATAATATTAATGAGCCTAATTTTTTTATTTTTTATTTTAAAAAAAGGTCCAAAGCAAAAAACATTTTTGGCCAAGTAATGGCGAATGCCGCTGTCTTCAAGCTTCCAGTCTTCTGCTGCCTGCAACAATGGCGATTGCTCTCCATCCCAACATGTAAATTCCGACGTAGTCAACATGGGCGACAGCGCCATCTCGTCAAGTGCTGGCTCCACCCGTGGATCCACTAATTAAGTGAAACCCACACATACGAAAAAGTAAAACACGTTAATTCAATAGTGCAAGGAGCAAAGTTCTACTATGTTCAGGTTTCAACTATCTGACCAAAGTTGCATTTTGGCTCACTAATCTTGTGTTTGGTGTAATCATGTTACCCAATTTTGTCTATTGTCTCAAGTTTAACTAAAGTACCAAGATGACTTGAACATTAAAATTACAAGATAACTGAAATTTAAAACAAGCTTTTATATCTTGTTTTTTTGGCAGTGGACAAAATGATCACATTTGCTAGCAAATCGAGGTTGGATGATGTGTTTGTACCAAATTGAAGACGAGTGACCGATGTCTAAGCGAATTGAAATTGAATGATCTAACTGCACCAAAAAGACTATTAGTAATTCTGATTCAACTCCTCTCAGAATTAGATACTCGCAATGCATTTCTACTTGCCTCTATTTCTCGTAAAACTGTAACATATATGTGTATATGTTATAAATATAGCCTATTAATTTCTTGCAACTGCCCCCTTATACTACCCACCTACTCCCGAAGTGATGCAAGAACATATATACATATAAGCAGATTAGTCAGATCCAGAACCAGGTTCAAATTGTGGGTACACATTAAATAGTTTTTAGAGGCAGCCATTATTGCTGTAAGTTAGCCTTGTTAGTTAGTCTTTAAAAATCGCCATTGCTCCAATTCACAAGCTGTGCATTTCTTGAATCTTTCTGTTTTTCAGCTCCCCACCCCCAAACAGTAATCTTTTTACTTCACTTATAATCTGTTTTAATTGAGCTTATATTTGCATTTAGATTATGAGTAAAATGTTGGTTTGTGTGCTGTGGAGATTGCTTAGTGCCGCACTTGCCGGAATTCTCCTTTTTACTGGCTTCTGTTTCTCTCAAACAGGTATCAATATATATGCATTTTCCACTCAGTAATTTTATGCAAGTATTCACTTTGATTTTATCTTAAAAATAACATGAAATTAAGATTTTTTATTCTTATGTATTTTGTTATATTCTTCCAATGATCATTAAAGTTTGGAACTGCAAAAACTGTATTACATTGTTCACTGACATTTTTGTTGCCCAAGACGAGGAAAGTCTACTATGTTGTTTTTATATTTTAGATATTTAGTTAGGATTGGCATGGTCCAATTTGGTTTTGTTTTAAAGAGAATCGAATCAAACTCGAATTTTCGGGTATTTAGAAAATGGAATCGTCGATTTCAAATTTAATTATGGAACCGTTCGGGTTCGGCTCGGATCTTGGGTTTCGTACAATAATTAAAATTTTTTGTATTACAACAACGCTACATTAATTTGACCATGTCATGTTTAATCTTAATTTTTACAAAATAACGTAATCCAATCTCGTATTATCTTTTGCACATCTCTTTGTTGAGTTCTTCATAAATGTGACTATTAAAATCATATGAAGAGGAAAATGACAAGTTCACATTAATAGAACGACACTACGGTACAATAAGAGATTTTGGTAAAATTTAGGTCAATTTGATTAAGTTTGGCTGGCTATAAATTAGAAATAATAAAATCATATTTTGGATTTGGACTAAATTAATTAGTTAGCAAATTTATTTTTTAAAAATAAAATACTTCAACTTATTTAAAATATAAAAAAATTAGGGAGATTCGGTTCCTATTCGGTTCTTAGGTTCTAGAACCGAACCCGTTGGTTCTCGATTTAGATGCTCATTCAGATATTTAACTTAAGAAGAACCACTCGGTTCATGTCCAATTCGATTCGGGAGTTTTGTCTAGCCCTACCATTAGTTGGAGATTAGATTGTGACCCAACCTAAGTATGTATTATGTCTTGTTTTCAACAAAACATTCCACATTAATGGTTATGTTAAGAAAGAAACACTTTTTTTTTTTCCCCTGAAAGCCATCACAACTTGCTACATGTTAGTGATAGAAACTTAATCGATGCCTATTAATCAACATTAATTTACATTAATTGGAAGTAGTTGTCTACTTCAATAAAGTACGCTTACATCTACAGGTCCATATATTTATGATCCACCGCTGTCATGCAATAAATTCAGCTCAACTACTGCTTGTTGAAATAAAGCCAGTAATTATTTTTTCGACTTTTAATTAATTAATTAATCAATCTCTCTTTGATTACTTTCGCGGTTTTGCCGGTTACGTTTATCGTATACTCGGTACAGTATATTAACAAATTTTATCTTAAATCTTAATCATGTCGTCTAGTTCAAAATACTAAACATAATGTTGAGTTTTTCTGATTATATTGGCAGCACCAAACTACAGTTTCATGCACCAAGCAACATCAGGCCCAGCAGTGTCATATTTTGACTACATCATAATAGGCGGCGGCACGGCCGGCTGCCCGTTGGCCGCCACTCTATCCCAAAACGCCACCGTGCTCCTCCTCGAACGTGGTGGCTCTCCCTATGGCAACCCTAACATCACCAACCTAGGTGAATTTGGAAAAACTCTCGCCGACCTCTCGCATTCGTCCCCTTCCCAACGCTTCATCTCGGAGGATGGGGTGATAAGTGCCCGTGCACGAGTGCTGGGGGGAGGCAGTTGCCTCAATGCGGGGTTTTACACGCGCGCTGCCCCTAGATATGTGAATGATGCCGGCTGGGAGGGACGGTTGGTGAATGAGTCTTATAGGTGGGTCGAAAAGAAGGTGGCGTTTGAGCCACCGATGAAGCAGTGGCAGACCGCCGTGAAGGATGGGCTGCTGGAGGTTGGTGTGCATCCTTACAATGGTTTTACGTATGATCACTTGCCTGGAACTAAGGTTGGTGGCACAATTTTTGATGTCGATGGTCACCGGCACACAGCAGCTGATCTTCTTCAGTATGCAAACCCTAGTGGCCTTACTCTGCTATTACATGCATCTGTTCATAAAATCTTGTTTAGAGTTACGGGTAAGTACTAATTTACTGACAAAAATGTTTGTTATGAACAAGACTAAACGATATAATTAACTAAATTTTAACTACCATTTTCGGTATTGTTCCGTCTACGTCAGCAAACATGCAGTGGATGCCTTCAGTCATCTATATTTTGAATTTTGATGGTCTTAGATCATGTTTGAGACATTGGACTTCATAAGATGGGATAAACCTATGAAAAAACATCTCATATTTTTCTTATTCTTGTCGAATCTAACGTCTCAATTAATCTCATTCCCATCTTTCGTCGTCTTCGAGTGTCTTATCAACCCAAGAGAGTGCTTTTGATAAGGGATGATACAGTGTTTCCTATATTTCTGCTCCAAACAGGCAAAAAGAGGCCAATGGCTCATGGAGTAGTATTCAGAGATGCATTAGGAAAAAAGCACAGAGCCTACTTGAAGACTGGGTCAAAGAATGAGGTAATATTAGCAGCTGGGGCACTTGGAAGCCCACAAATGTTAATGTTGAGTGGGGTAGGCCCAGCAGATCACCTTAAGGCCAATAATATTACAGTGATTTTGGATCAGCCCCTAGTGGGCCAAGGCATGTCAGACAACCCAATGAATGCTGTTTTTGTACCATCACCAAATCCAGTAGAGGTGTCTCTGATTCAAGTGGTTGGTATAACCAACTTTGGAAGCTACATTGAAGCTGCCAGCGGTGAGAATTTCGCCGGTGGTGCTGACTTCGGGATGTTCTCCCCTAAGGTACATAGCACGAACTTCCTCTCGGGTACAAACTTAAGTTGCATGGAATTTGAAAACGAGATGAGAAAATGTGGCACAACATGATAAAAAAGCTTGACACATATCACTAAATAAAAGATTGAAGACTTGATGGATGCAGATCAACACTTTTGCTAGAGGAATAACAAAAATCTTCAATTTTACAAATAAGACAGAAATAGTCAAGGGAATTAGTCATTTAAAATATTTTAATATAATTAGCAAAAAATCTAAATAATTCATTAATTTTTTGGTAGAAAAGTGTAAGCCAACTATATGGTATATTTCTAGTTAAGAGAACAATTTCCTTTACTTCATTCAAAGTTTCCTTCAAGTTTCTTTGAACTTTAATTTTGGTGGAAGCAAATATCCCTAGTAAATTATAGTGGTTAAATTTATCTTTGTTTCTCTCGTCGTCGACTTGAGGTCAAGTTCCTTCAGAGCTTTGTATTGTGTTTTTTTGTTTTTTGAGTATCAATAAATAACCCGAGTATACGTGGGGCTCGATTATAATTTTTTTTAACATATAATTCTTTCAAGAACTTGTTTGCAGATTGGGCAGCTCTCCACTGTTCCACCTAAGCAAAGGACCCCAGAAGCCCTAGCCAAAGCTATAGAAGCCATGGAAGCACTTGAACCAGCAGTTTTTAGAGGTGGATTCATCTTAGAAAAAATCATGGGCCCTATATCCACAGGCCATTTAGAGCTCAAAACCAAAAACCCTAATGACAATCCATCAGTCACATTCAACTACTTCAAAGAACCAGAAGATTTACAAAGATGTGTGAATGGCCTCAAAATCATTGAAAATTTGATTGAATCAAAGGCATTTACTCAATTCAGATATGAGTATCTCTCATTGCCTGTTCTTCTCAACATGACAGCCAATGCCCCTGTCAATTTACTGCCGAAACACGCTAACGTTTCGACCTCGTTGGAACAGTTCTGTAAGGACACGGTGATGACAATTTGGCATTATCATGGGGGCTGTCAAGTTGGAAGAGTTGTTAATAGGGATTATAGGGTTCTTGGAGTAGATGCTTTGAGGGTTATTGATGGATCCACCTTTAATTACTCCCCTGGAACTAATCCTCAAGCCACTGTTATGATGCTGGGAAGGTAAGCACAGTAGATAATACTAAGAGGTTTTTTTTACTAAGTTTTTGATAAAGTTGACGAATTCTGTAGTTGATACACTAAGGAACGAAAAAAAGTTAAAATTTTATTCATTATATAGTCGAGCAACTTTGCAATAAACATGCACTAAATGGATTGTTTTGCTTTGTTACAGGTACATGGGAGTAAAGATACTCAGGGAGAGACTTCAAGGTAAAAAGCATATTCATATACAACAAATGTAAACCCTAAATTAAGTCGTCTCCCTCAGAGTTTTCAATTACTGGAATATTGAAGTATTTTATTTTAGCTTCTTTTTTTTCAATTAATAATTGTTTTGGGGGCATCTATTTATAATAAATTTGTCGTGGCAAGTTTTCTTGCATTTTCGACTACCTGTAACTCCTAATATCAGCACAGGTTCACCACCAAATATAGAGTGTATTATACATTACCACAAATTGCAGTTGATGCCAAATCTTCTACTGTGCTTAGGCCCCCATCTGCAATACAAAGCAAAAAATCAGTACAAAACTTGTAATCCTTTATAAACAGAAATAGAATCTACCAGCAATCAAAACTGAATCCATTTTGTTCACCCAATGTTTCAAATTTTGATGTTAAACTAAATAAACACATAAAACTAAATCAAATCAAATTCGGAGAAGAATACAAGACTTCAAATCCGTAGCATCTACCCTAAGGTAAAACTAAATCAAATTCGTTCACCCCAAGACTTCAAATTCGTCTGTTTAAACCAAAAAATAAATAAGATTGATGGGCATACCTTGAAGACGGTTTGAAGAAGAACACAAAATCTGTAGTAGATTAAGTCAGAATTTGTTGACCAAAAATCGATACTATGGCAATTGAAGAAATTGGGATTGCAACCATGGGATCTACAAGAAATTTTGAGTTAAATACCATCAGTTTGAGTAAAAAATTACGGCTACTTGAAAGGTTGTGAACATCAAAATTCTCACGGCAACTTGTGTGCAGTTTAGAAGTTATCATTCATCTTGTCGTTACTGTGTCACTAAATTTAAGTCAATAAATAAGACTAGTTTTTTTTTTTTTTTTTTTCCATATGAAACAGTGAAATGAGAGGTAAAATTACAAATGAATGGTAATCCTCAAACTCTTCTTTTAAGAGAGGGTAGATAAGCCAATTCATAGAGTCCCATGTTTCAAACCATGCCGGACCTAAAGTTTATTAGGCTGCTTCAAGGGTGAACGGTCCAACCCATTTTTACACGTCTACTTCAATCCATTTAAATTGTAGCCACAAAAATCATTTTCCACCTTTATAATTAATTTTTTTGGAGATATCTCTTTCTTTAAGAACTGATACAAAGTAAAAGGGTTGTCATCAACATGTTGTGTAGGAGACATTCTAATCAATGAGCCTGACTGGGGCAGATTTTCAATGCCCCGTACGTGCTGCAAATCATTAATACTTTTGACTCAAAAGTACTGATATGCAGGGTAGTGTACAGTGCTGATCGTGCTTCATCATTTTGTTTGGAAAAGTTTGTTCTTACTCTTGAATTCATAAGCAATTATATAATCCTAATACCAAAATCTTTAAAATTCATAATTTTCACATATAAATTAATTGATCAAGACACATACCTTGATCCTTAACAATAATTAAAATATTCAAACCTACAAAATAGAAACTAATAAAATCTAGAAACCGTTCTCTCTTTTCCTCACTATAATTAAATGATTTAATTTAATGTGTTTCACTCACTTTTAAAGGTGCAGAGAGACCGTCCAAGGGTCGTGAAAAAACTATTCAATTTAATATTGAGATTTATTTAAAAAGAGGTTTTAAAGAAAAAGCTTATCTAGACGGAGGCAATACATGTGACACCAAGTAATGGTAATGGTATTGTCAAATTAAAGAGACATATCTGTCATCTACAATATTTGTCAAATGCAATAATATCTGCTTTTCTTTGTGGGGTAACGTTACTTCTAGAATCATCTGCATGCATTAACTATCAAGAAAGAAAAAAAAATTACTTATAAATAAGTTTGTAATACATAATTTTTTTTATTAAATAAGTTATAGTTAATAGAAAGGGCGACTTTAAAATAAGTAACTTTAAATGTAAGTTGTCAATATCAAACAGGGTAAATTGCATATGCAGTCACTTAACTTTTACTGAAATCTCATTTCTATCATTAAATTTTTGAGGTCACTGAAGTACATTTTAGAGCGTCTCAAATGTATTCTACTGGTTGCAATGTACGTAACATTTAAGTAGAGGATTTTGTATCGACATGGAATTGATGTTAACGGTCAATTCTAAAATTAATCTCCAATAGGTTACATATGTATCCTAATATTTTCACATATATGTCTTTTATAAAATTTTAAATAAAGATAATAAAATAGAGTGGAAGAGAAAGAAAATTTATTACTCTTCACAAAAAAAAAGAATTAAATTGTTGAGTCGACATGTCTAACATGACCTTTACGTCTAGACTTCTTGACAGAGTCCTTTTTAGCTTGCATTAAAGGGTTTTTTAAAGGCAGTTGTTTGTCTGGTCATTTTTATAAAGTAGCCTAACGTGCTCTAAAGTCATTCCAAAGAAGGTACTGGGCACAGGAACGATGCCGGCCACATAATAACCTCAGTTTGCTCTTTTGTGTTTATTTTTTTCGCTCTTATGGAATATGCTTTGGGCATATTGTACTCAAAACATTTGTGACTTTTTATCTTCAATTTAGTACAAATATTAGTGGACTAAATGGAGTCATAATGTCTATTTCATGCAAGGAAAAATGGAAGGCATAAGATAATGATGTTGTCGAGGGTAGGGGTTTAGCATTGACTCTTAGCAAATTGTCTTGAACTTCGTTAGTATCAATTGTGACTGTGTGGCTCGTGACTTGTTTGATATATGATATTAAACAGGACCGAGGAGTGTGATGAATAATATTCCGTTTTCTTCTTTAGGGTATTGTACCATCAATGTTCTTAATGTATTGTATTAATATTTGGATTGAACGCCTTTATTTCGAGTGCAATAATGAACAAAGAGAAATTAGAAACCTATAGAAGAAAACATATAGATTAGAGTTGTTCAACTTCAACAATTGGTGAAATATTTTAGTGGACTGTCCTTTCGGTGAGGGACAATCCAATATGCACACGTAGTAATACTATCGAATCAAATTGTCAAAGTCCATAGTCTTATCATTAAAATGAACAGTACTATCCCATGTACATATAAGATCTCTCCACTAAAATATTTCTCCAATGAGAAGTCTAGTTTGACTCCGTAAATTCTACAATGAAGGAAATTACAAGATTTTTTCGTATTCCATCATCTACACGTAAGCTACGCATCCTCCTCCCAAAAGGAAGGGAAAAAAAAAACCTTCATATATGATAAGAACAGTGGATTGATCAAATACGTCAGAATCTACACAAAAATATAAAATATAAAAAGGAACTTAGAACACGCTATGATTTATGAATGACTTGGTCAATCTTAGTTCCCCATCAGACAACCTGTCTACCGCTCAGTATATGAAACTTCAATCTACAAGATAGGTTGCAAAATGGATTAAAACAAGGGTTATTCGAGTTGAACCCAACAAAGGATTATGAGTGAGGACAAAACTAGAAAGAAAAATGGAATCAAATTGCATCAGAGAAGCATCAAAAGCCTGTTTCAATAATTGTTGCTCAAATCCTTTGCTTGGCTTGCCAGATACTCGTAATAAGGCAACGAGCACTGGTATCGGTCCTCGACATGAGTTTACAACTGCCATACTTGCCTCTATTCAACCAAGTGGGAATTTTACTAATCCCGAGTCCCTTCCTTCGTCGACAGAATTGTTTTCTTGCCTTGAAAATGCATGTTCACACTACTCGACTACCGTTCTTGCTGATAATATTCGAGCTCAAGAATACAATCATCTCGTGGTCTCGAATCATGTGTGTCTTGATTATATAGGTCATGGTCTTTTCTCCTATTCCCAGCAGCAGGGACATAATCTCACGACTGAAATTGCTTCTTCTTCTTCTACATCTACCCATCTAAGACCTTCTGATTCACCGTTCTTTGACATTTCATACAAGTCGGTGAATTTGAACTCTTTCTTGTTATATGGTGGTCAAGAATCAGAATTCGAATCCTCGATGCAAAAAAGAATCATGAAATTCATGAATGTCTCAGAAGAGGACTATTACATGGTTTTCACAGCCAACCAGTCGTCTGCATTTAAGCTACTAGCAGACTCTTATCCTTTTCAATCTAATCAGAACCTTCTTACAGTATATGATTATGAGAATGAGGCAGTGCAAGTGATGGTCGAGAGCTCTAAGAAAAAAGGCGCACGACCAATATCAGCAGTATTCTCATGGCCTAACTTGAGGGTCAATTCAAGGAAGCTGAGAAAACTGGTTGTGAACAAGAGTAAGCAAAGGAATCGAGGCTTGTTTGTTTTTCCTCTTCATTCGAGGATAACTGGAGCGCGATATTCTTATCAATGGATGAGCCTGGCAAGGGAAAATGGATGGCATATTTTGCTGGATGCCTGTGCATTAGGAGCCAAGGAAATGGAAACATTAGGCCTCTCTCTGTTTCAACCCGACTTTCTCATTTGCTCCTTTTACAAGGTTTTTGGTGAAAATCCATCGGGGTTTTGCTGCCTTTTTGTTAAGAAATCCAGTGTCTCAGAGTTATGCAAATCCTCCACAAGCATGGGAATTGTCAGCCTACTGCCAGCAAATGAATCGTTTGAACAATTAGCCTTTACCAAGGCAGAAACCGAACAAGAAACATCAATATCAAAGCAAGAAACCGAAGAAACTCCTGAACAAGTTCACATGAAGCTGAAAGAATCATCAGTTTCTGAAATTATTGAGGTAGATGAAACCCCTCAAACAGCACAATCAAGAAACCAAGAATCCAATGCCGGTAGAACCTCAGAAGGAATCGAATGCCGGGGTTTGGATCATGCAGATTCACTAGGCCTAATACTGATCAATAATAGAACAAGATGCCTTGTAAACTGGATGGTGAACGCATTAATGTCTCTTCAGCACCCACATTCAGAAAATGGGCTCCCCTTGATCAGAATCTACGGGCCAAAAATAAATTTAGAAAGAGGGCCAGCAGTTGCGTTCAATGTATATGACTGGAAAGGAGAAAAAGTTGATCCCACTCTTGTACAGAAGCTAGCTGATCGAAACAACATTTCTGTTGGTTGCGGCATTTTAACAAACATCTGGTTCTCAGAAATTTACGAAGAAGAGAAGCATAAAATGTTGGAAACAAGAAGTACAAAGGAAAAATCTAAGAAGAAAGACAAGAAATCGTACGGGATTTCTGTGGTAACTATTTCAATTGGGATGTTAACGAATTTTGATGATATGTATAGACTCTGGACATTTGTTTCGAGGTTTCTTGATGCAGATTTTGTGGAGAAAGAACGATGGAGATACACTGCTTTAAATCAAACAACTGTTGAGGTGTAGATTATATGTTGATTCTTTCATTTATCCTCGTAAGCATCTGTGATTTATGCAAATTCGCAGTTCATTCAAATCGAATGTACATTATCGAAATTTTTTGCAGTAATTTCAGTGAAGTTCGTTAATAATTTCAGAATGGTCAATGGGTCATATTAAAGTGATTTTGATTCTAATCCCTAATATTTCATTATTAGCAAATATTGTCCTTCACAATGGTTTTTATTCAAAAAAATTTGTTAGCGTATTTTTATTTTATATAAAATTCCAGGCCAAATAAATCTTTCATCTTCATCTTAGTGAGATATTTGGACAAAAATCATCAAATAAGATATATTAATTAATAAAATGTTGAAGACAAGAATTTGATGAAAAAAGTTAGGAATACAAGTGCCACAATGAGTAAATATTATGTATGTTTCATTAAATTAAAAGAGAGATGTTGCGTGAAATGAAATTTTCAGAAATTTGCGAGCACACACATACATAGGTGGGGCCCTTTTTTGCAATATTTTACTCACATGGGATGAGCCCCATGTGAGTATTATGGCAATTTTCTAGAAATTTCATTTATGTACAAATGGAAAATTCAAAATTAAAATGTGTTGTGCCTTTGTCTCCAACCTTCATGAGAGTGTTGCCCTCAACCTTTCATTTATTAGCGAACGACGAATTGTCTTAAATTCCTCTAAATTGATGAAAAATGCCCTCAAAATTAAATAATCATTCCTTTAAATTGACGAGAGGTTAAGGACAACACTACCAAAAAAATAAAAATAA
>CAIGRN010023964.1:0-10247 GCA_903798345.1 Fraxinus anomala
AATTTAGTGGGTGTTTGTCATTGATTTAGTCCATTGTGGCATGTTTGGATGATGAGAAGTGGTGTTTATTGATGAAATCGTGACTTGAAATTCCTTATGTTGGAATTTGATTCAAAGTGGAGATTTGTTGTGGTTTGACCCAAATTTATTGCCGGTCATCTTTTTCGTGGGATTTTCTCTGATAAACCTCTTAGCCATATATGTATCAAAATTATTCATCTGAAAATGGCACTGCTCCATATTTGATTAGCTAAATTAAACGTCTCAGGTAGGTAAGGACATTAATTTATTTACGGATTTAGATTCCAAAATAACCAATTTTCTTCTCTACACGCGTGGATGTTATTTTTCGTGTATATCCTAAGAGGTTAAATTTATCCGTTGTATCCTAATAGTTCAATAATGCTTCCTAACATATCATTATGGTTTAGTTTATTCTAATTGATTTAATGAATCATTCGCATTTTTCGTTATGAATTAACTAATAGATGCTTAAACACGTAAGAATTGAATAATTTTGACTCATTTATTTGACTAGAGATAGCACCAATTAGATGACATTTTTTATAATTGTTTCACTAAATCGAGTCCAAAACCCAACCAAGACAAGCACAAATATAGAAATTTGAACTTTTGACAACTTCAAAATTAAAAATAAATAAATGAATAAATAAATAATGTCTTAAATTAACTTCTTGTATATCTTCGCAACAAACTTTACGAGACTCTTGCACGTAATGTTAGCCACATTTAATAATTTAGTAATTGAACTGTTGAGAATTAAAAACAATAATTATATTCCACATAGAGCAATTAAAAAGAAAAGAAAAACTCAAGATCTATAGAAATTTGCCTAAATGTGTTATTACATTATCTTTCGTTGCTGCAATAATTTACTATAATGAAAAGAAGTTTGTTGGCATTTGATCTCCGAGGTCATTAAGTACAGTTTGTTATATGCATTAAGCTTATGCTAATGTGAGCTCGAAAATGTGAGATTAGCTCGGATTACGTTATTTGCAGAGGTTTGAGGGAACATAATGATTGGAAATTCTTTACACATTGTATAAACAGTCAATCGACAAGTGATATATGGAAAGTCTTACATCAGAGCCCACCAATTCAACCAATCACGCGTTTTAGCTTCATTCCCTAAGTAGTTCATTAATTGTTGGGGACTACATGTAAGGTTAATTCATAATGACCTGACAAGCCGAGCTCACTAACTAATCCAAACGTGCCAATGATGTACTTTCTAAACTCGGTATTATAGCTGATAAGACAGGGAAATGAAGTATGAATGTAAATCCTTCCCTATAGAAGGATAACGAGAGCCTTGATAGAAAATAGAGAAGAAAAAAAGCTCAAAAAAATAAAAAATTCATATTTCTAATATCTCTTTGAAGGAAAAAGAGCAAGTATTTATAGTTACAATTATAATTTGTAAATAACTATCAATAAAATTCTCATTTACATTTTAAATATACAATTTTCGACGTCAACAAAGTTTATAAGAGAAAATTGAACACTTATCTTCTCTAACGTCTTTTTCTCTTTTTTATGATGGTAATTAAAAAGTCTAATGACATATTTCTATTTATAAGACAAATTAAACTCCAAAACTAACATCAACTTCATCAGATGTGTGGAATTGGAAATTAGTCAATCATGACATCATTTTGATTGTTGCTTCAAAGTAGGTACGAATTTTAGGACTTCAAGGTGATCCAATATTTGAAAGAATCCATGCCCATATTAAAAGCCATAGAGAATGCTTTTTATTTTTTTTTTGAAGGAAACAAGGTACCTTACTAATGTAAAATAAGATATATTTGAAAAATGTATTATGATTCATGAACATGTTATCCAAAATTCATGTGGAGTCAAGGACAATTCTTCTTACTTTCTTAGGCTGTAAAAATATTCTCTTACTTAATGCATGCTTCCAAATTCAAACCATAAACTAAAGCACATCCAACTTCTCTGTTAGGGTATGTTTGGCATTAGCAACAAAAAACTTGACATCTTAACTCCACAAAAATAAACCCCTTCGTCGTATTAATAAAAAGAAGAACCAAAAAAATCCAAGAAAATGTTCGAGCATGGTTGTATTTTCTTACACCAACCAAACTCGAAACACATGAAATGCGACAAGTGTCCTCTAAGGACCATTTGTGCGATTGTAAGCTAATTAATCTCTTTTATTGACATCACTTTCAAATGTAAATTTAATAATTTATGTGAGGTTGCTATGCTTGGCGGGTGCATAGCCAATAGCGATTGGTTTCGCCACGAACAGAAATTTAAGCCCTTATTCAATAGTGGTTACGTCAATTTTCACAAAAGGTCTGCCTATTTTTGTAGCCTTAATAGGGCATCATGTCGGTCCTGTATTTTGTAGCCAAATTTATTTTAATTTTATGTTATTTGGGTGTTAAATGGGACGGGCTAATCCTACCATCGGGCCCGACCCATCAACGAGTCGATAGCGAGGGCGAGCGGGTTGACTTTCAAGTCACTCATTGTTCTTTAATTTTTTTGGGGTAAAAAATTACACTTTCACTACTAAAAGTATAATGAAGACATAAATTATTAAGAAAAATGTAAATGCAAGAAATTATAAGTTTGTAAAAATCCTCCTCTATTCAGGTTTGAGACTGATTACAATACGTTGACAAAGTTAAAAATGTATATGAACGAGTATTTCAATTACAAATTTAATAAAAAACAAAATCAAATATCAACGTAAAGTAATTAATATAAAAGTTAGAGTACCAAAAACTTCATGAATTTTATAATTGTTGAAGATCTTCAACAACTAATTAGCCATTTTATCTTGTATTCGGTAGTTTACATTTTTAAGTCCTTCCATCACATTAGAGCCTCAAATGTATCTTATTTCAAACTAATTCTTTCGTCAAACAAAACACTAGACATTGCCTTTAATGATAAAATTTACATCAAAGACGTTAGTAGATCATGTGTCATCAAAGATATTATTAGTTACTATTTCTCATTTGTTCATTATCATGGGAGAAGATCAAAATTGTTTATCTCTTATAGACTTAAAACACTAAGAATGTGGTATGAAAAATTTCTAGCTAATTTCACAAAAAATTCGATTTGTAGCCTTAGCAAGACATTTTTTCGCAATGCATGTTGTATTGGGTAGTGTAAGTTTTAAATTTCCAAGAGAAGTCCTTTCCACGATTATTATAGTAAGCTCTCCAAATTTCATCACCATTCTAAACCATTTTCATTTTCGTGAAGCGTTTCCAACATTCAAAAGTTGGCTCATGAACTTTCTTATTCTTTCGTCTCATGTTACAATCTGCTTCTTCTAACTCTTCATCAGGCGCATCAATGACCATTTCAGTAGTACTGACGTATTATGTAAATATATGTGGTTATTTACAATCAAATAGAAGCTAATTAATTCTTTATACTTGAGTTGTGCAATTTACAATCAAATACAAGTGTAGATTACTTTAAATATGTAAATATATAAAATGGGATTTTCCCTTACCAACAAAATTGATTCTAAGATGCTATTGGGTTTTAATTAAAATTTTATTTTGATAAAAAGATATTGGTCCTATAAAATGAGTAGTTGAAAATAAATTTTAAAAAATGAAAGTCAAACATGGGCTAAATTATAAGTTATTAGGTTAATTAACTTATCAGTGGTTGAATAAATCATAAATTTTGTCGTTTAATGATTCTCGGAAACCTAAATGTAAATAGAAGAAATAATAATATTACTTTGCCAAAAATAGGTAACATAATAGTTGACATAATAGGCGTTTTGCAAGATGCGATTGGATAGAAAGAAACTAATTATATTTTAAACAATCAAATGATAAGTTGTTACGTGGCATTATGTAAAGAATTATGTCAACCATTACGTCTATGTAGCATGATTGAAAATAAAAGTTATAATTTGATGCAGAATCCATAGCATAAAACTCATCTCCCATTCGGTTGTAAAATCAGATTATTAGTAGATTTTGATAATAATTGATGAAATATGGTTTAAAAGTTGCGAATTCCATGAAATATGTTAATGAAATTAATTATTGACTTTGATTCATATTAAAATTTTAATTTTAATATCATCAAACATGAATTATATTTCATTTAAGTATTATTTTGTTTCTATGTGATTTTCACAATCTAATAATAGAATTAACAAGTTGCGAAGCTTTACTAGAATCCCTTTGAAATTCCACCTTCACCAGTGTATCTATAACCCTTTGAGTCAAGTACACCTAAAGATATGAGATTTCGCTTCAGTTCTGGAACATGCCTTACATCGTAAGTATTCCGATCACACTATCGAACATTTTGATTCTGACTGTACCAACTCCGTAATTTTGCAAGACGTGTTGTTTTCTATAATCACCGCACCTCTCGAAATTCCTTCATATGTTGAAAACCAGTTCCTGTTAGGACACATGAAAAGTACAAGACGAGTCTAGAATTCATTCCTCACAAGGTTTGGAATCCATGTCAGAAATCACAAGAAGCTCTCCTTCACTTTTTCTATCTTCCACAATATTAGCCCCCGCTATGTTAGAAGGTTGCTCCCCTTTCTCAGTAGCACCAGCGGCTTTATTTCCATTTTTCAAGGTATAACAATTAGTTCTAATATGCCCATTCTTCTTACAATAATGACATGCCTTCTCAGCATGTCTAGATTTCGATTTGCCCCTCATATTTCTATCAAGATTCCTATTTTAATTTCTCTCATGCACAATCAAGCTTTCAGCATGATTCTCAGGTCCTCCAGCAATATGTCTTTTCTTTTCCTTAGATAGTAAAGCATTATAGACCTCTTCCACGGTGAGAGTAGTATCCCGACTATAAAGAATAGTATATCTAAAAGTTACATATGATGGTGACAGAGAACACAACAACATCAACGTCAAGTCCTCCTCGTCATACTTAACTTCCAATGTCTCCAAATCAGCCACGATTTCTTTGAACACAGTTAAGTGATCATCCAAGAAGCACCTTTAGACATTCGGTGAGAATACAAGCACTGTTTCAAATATAGCTTGCAGGTCAAGCTCTTTGTAATGCAAAGTTGCTCCAATTTCAACCACAATGCAGCATCACTTCTCTCCTTTAAAACATTCTAAAGAATTTGATTTGAAAGATGTAGATGAATTTGTGATTGGGCTTTTCGATCCCTACGCTACTTTTTATCCTGTGTCCAATAGCAGATATCCTATCAAAGCCAATCAAGACTTCCTCCAAATCTATCTACGCTAGAACCGCTCGCATTTTCACTTGCCATAAGGTAAATCTCATGTTTCTATCCAATTATGGAATATCATATTTTATTGTAGCCATGCGGAACAATCAACCTCGCTTTGATACCACTTGCTATGAATTTTAGATCGCAAGACAATTACGATAATGAAATAAACAAGAAGAAAATAAATATCAAGATTTACGTGGAAACTCAATATGAGAAAAACCACGAGTAAAGGAGAAAAATCCACTAAATTCAATAGTAATTGTGTTTACAATATCAATATCTCAATTCTCTTAATTGAAATCTAAACTCTCTAACTCTCAAGATATCGTTGAATTATCATATGTGAAGATACAATATATATATATATATATTTCTTTGTTGGAGTTCTAGATAAAGAATAAGTCATTTTCCAAGCCAAACTCTCAATTCTTGATGAAATTTGATATTCATTAATTTGGACTCTTAAAAATCCAAACTCATTAAACTTCTTTTATTCTACCAAATCCAAATAACGTAGAATTTTGATTCACACCACAACACTATATATCCAAAAAAAAAAAAACAAAAAACCCATAAGTAGGATATTTACATTTCCTTTATGGAACATTCCAGTTCAATATGCATATAATTTTTTCCATACTCTATAAGTTCCTTAAGTTCAGTGTAAAATTCGAAATCTTAAAGACCACTTATGCTATATACTTCGACTTTCATTAAATTAATCATGTCAAATTAAATTAAACTGCTTACTTTGAGGCAGCTAAAATAATAAAAAGAATTTCATAATTTTATTTTTAACAACTAAATATAAGATATTGGATAAATGAAAGGTGCAAAGTTGGTGGAAATAAATAAATAATGTTCAAGAGGTCCCCAACAACTTCAATATGTAGGGGAACCTTTGAGTTATGATAAAACTCAATTGAACAAGAATGACCCCCAAATAATTAAATTCTTTGACTGGATTCTTAAATTGAACAGAGTACAATCTCATAATTGAATTATCCGAATAATTAAAAAAGTATAACAAGTCTAATCCTGTCACTGTTTTGAAGTAGTGGTGGAACTGAATCCAAAAAAAGAGGAAATTTCATTGTCCAAGTATTTTTAAATCTGATACTCAATTCACGATCAAACTTTTGTAGACTAAATGACTCTTTTTTTAAATGCTACAAATAATGTGTATTAACATAATCTAGTTTGTTTAATGTAGTAAGTTTATTTTTCACAATAATATGATTTTTTAATCCTTTTTCTAACTGGAATCTACAAAGGACACGATTTCTTGATTAATAACTTTTAATAGAGTAGAGGGAATATTAATTGGCGATAATATAAATTTTAATTACGTTCTATGATAAATTGATAATATCGAGTTTTTTCAATGGATAATTTTTGTTTAAAAACATAAAATCGACTTTTGTCATCTCGTTGAACAAATTTTAGTAGTATTTTGGACTATCAAACAATTCTAGTCGCTAACGACAACCCAAATTGTCTTCTAAATAAATGAAATAACTCTAGAATGCAAATAATCTATTACTAATATAACTTTTCCCCTCTTTAAGTTACAACTTTAATGGGACAAGGGTAGTGATTACAGTTTCTTTTAATTATTTCTTGAAATTATTAGCTTTCTTTAGTGCTCATAATTATCTCTTCTTTGAAGAATGAAGACTTTTGGGAACATGAGCTCCTAATTACTTTTAATTGACAATTAATTGCTTTTTCCCCCCTTACAAAGGGCCCCACCTAGAACGAAGAAAATTTTGACAAAGGGCAAATTTACAATAACATTGATACTTAGTACTGGATTGGATGAGATTATAATTTTTTTCTTCCTCAATCGTTTGTTCAATTAAAAATACATTAAAATTTTTTCTCTCTATTAATTTTACAGGGGAGAAATATAGCTGAAAAATGAATGAGGCTATGCCTTTATATGAGGCTATCCCTACTTCCTCGTCTTTTTGTAAAACACTTATGTCTTTCCTTCAACAACAACAACAATCAATATATATATATATATATATATATATATATATATTAATGATATTTCATTTAATTAAGAGACTTTCATGATGAATCTATATGCCTTTATATGAGGCTATCCCTACTTCCTCGTCTTTTTGTAAAACACTTATGTCTTTCCTTCAACAACAACAACAATCAATATATATATATATATATATATATATATATATATATTAATGATATTTCATTTAATTAAGAGACTTTCATGATGAATCTTTAGTCCAAAAATAACTGCATAAGCTCATTGATCGTTAGATAAAAATTTGCTACAATTTGCTTAACTAACGGAAAAAGCTTAATTTGCAATCTAAAGAGATCAACAATGAAGAAAGTATAAATATAGCGATCAATTTAAAACAAAATAATAGTTGGTGATGAAAATAAGATTTTATTCAAAATGTATTGACCTCCAATGTTTTTTAAGCTGCACAAAAATCATAAATTCAAAGAAAGTGCAAGGATATATAGAAAAGACTACCACAAGAGAACAAGAAACTATTCATTTAAGGATCTTATTTATTAACTCATAAACATTATTTGATTTCAAATTTGTTGGAAGATTTTGTTCTCCTGCATAGAATAATCTGATCAATAGATCAACACACTATGAGTATGAAATCGTTCAGCCATTAGATAATGTGGGGGATATTGTCGTGGTTTATACTCCACACTTAAGTCGAGACAATGCCATTCATTTTTCTCCGGATTATATAAAAGTCAACTCGAGAATTAAAATTTGACTAGATNTATTGTCGTGGTTTATACTCCACACTTAAGTCGAGACAATGCCATTCATTTTTCTCCGGATTATATAAAAGTCAACTCGAGAATTAAAATTTGACTAGATTTAAAGTACAAGCTATTGACTAAGATCATTCAATAGAATTCAATATCAACGCTATTCAATCTCTTCACACATACCTCATACTACAAGTAAATAATCTCGAGGTCCTTGTTTTCGATCTCAATTTTGCACAAGGGAACCTCTCTATATAAGGAAAAAAAACATAAATATAGCAATTAAAAATCGAAAATGGAATGATAACTTGATATCTAAACTCTTTAACAAAATGTTATTTCAAAATTACTTGATCCCCCAATAAAAAATTTCTTTTGTCAAGAATGTATATATTTCTTTAGAGGGAAGTCAAATTTGTGGATTTCCTAAATTTGAGGAGATACCAAAAATAGAAATGAATTTTTTCTTGAGCAGCGAAGATTTTTCTCAACAAAAACAGAATCAAATAGGGGATGTTACTAAAATGAATGTATGTATATGTGGGACATATTTTTCGCTTATCCTTTTGCGTGGTAGATGAAGCATCAAAATCCAAGTTGAGAATTCAGGTGCTGATCAGTATACATCTCATTACAATGATATAAAACTAGGGGGTCCTGAATTATTGTGTGCCAATAATGTGATTTCAAGATATTGGAAAAGCTAAATGTATTTTGTTTTTCATTTTAGGGTTTTTTAATATTTTCATTTTCAATATTTGAAGATTCCCGACTCTAGGAAAAGGATTGTTCGGGTCAAGAGTGTAATCGTATGGTTTTAAGTTCAGTAATGTTTTATCAATTTATGTTGAAAATATTAAAAATTGGTTGCTGTCGTCGATCTGAAATTCATGCCAAATAAGTTGAGGGCTTCCTTTGACTTGATCAAAAGAGTCTACCTATTGAAAAGTCCAAACAGGTCAGTTCGAAACCTTGATACAATATCCCATCAATTTTCTTCTACAATATTTATCTAACCTCGGAATAGACAAATTCTTGGTAGTCAGACTTCAGAAGCTACATTAGAATACAAGTAATTAATATAAGTAGAGTATATTTTTATATACATGTATATGGTAACTAGTAGCCACCAAAGCAATCAGGGGCACAAGTCTAGTATCTTGCACAGATGACCAACTTCTTTTATTCAATATGCTTGTGACTTGTGAGTGAATATGATGAGAATTCATCTAAAGATTAAAATTTTAAAGATAAATATAATTGCTTAAATATTATATTCAACTCCTCATCCGCAAATTGAATTCTTTTTTAATCAAATGTTCCATACGTAATTTGTTTTTTTTTTAGATGATGGTGAGATTTGAATTATGAATTTTGTCTACACCTAACAACTTAAAAATTATTAAAGAGAAAATACATGTATTAATTAAAACATAGGTTTCGGTATTAGACAGGAGAGTAAATTTTATATTCATTTTCGACAAGTATTTTGAAAACTATTTATGTCATATTACAAAGTGTATTTGTCATCTATTATTAAGGCCTATCCTAAAAGACATATTAACCAAAGCTTTTGCTTTCAGCTATGAGTTGTTTTGCCTTGTAATTGTCTATGTTTCTTGGGCACATAGGAAGATAATGTTTTTAATTATTACTATTAATGTCATTTAATAATGTATGATGCTTTCCATTTGAAATATTAAATCAATTTTATGCAAACACTGAAACTTTATGAGGGGAAAAAAAGACCATCATGCCTGTTTTATGATATTTTCTTATACTCCATCATCATATTTGGAAAAACAATTATTCAAAGATTTGCATGATTGTGTTTTCGTATACTTTATACAACTATCAACTAACATCCAGTAGTAGTCAATATGAATGAAAATTACAAATAATGATTACTCTGATCAGTCTCGTATTGAAGGGAATTTTTTTTTTCGATCTTCCAATCAGAAAGGTATCGTCACGATAACTCAATTTGTTCAACTCTGACTCCCCATAATTTAGTAAAAGGGATGAGAGCCTTTCTCTTCATCGGAGAGTTCATTTCAAAAATTATAATTGCAAAAGTATAAGGTGATCAGTGAGGTCTTAAAAACGTCATACATTGAATGATCAGCAATTCCACTTTTGCTTTTAGCAATTAGGTAACGTGAATTTATGGTTTCTTATGTTTTAATTGGATACCAATTGCTTGGATGCGTTT
>CAIGRN010023968.1:0-12534 GCA_903798345.1 Fraxinus anomala
CTGCTCATTCCAGCCTTGCGACCTGCTACCTGTAGATACTGTCTAACCAACCTGCTAGATCTCCCGATCTACCTCGTATAGCTTCCAAGTTCTGTTGTACTTACAGACACACAATCTTCTACCAAGATTTGCTGTAGCAGTCTCACGTTCTTCTGCACACGTCTCTTCCAAGTGGATACCCAGGAATCACCTATTCCTATTCTTTTTCCTACGTTTGTAGTCCAACCTCTCAATCTCCAGAAACCTCTGAAATCCAACTGAGAAATTACATTCTTATGACCAATAAGAAGTAAATGTTGTTTTGGTTTAATGAACTGATATTTTTCCCGACTGGTGGTTGTATGATCTCAAGAATCAAAAGGATAGAATCAATGTAAGAATATCTTGGATCTTCAAAGGATGATAGAAAGAAGTAATATAATGAACAACCACCCAAAATTCGTCAAATTGCTCGGGTATTTATATGGGGGGAATTAGGTTGAATAGGCCGGAAAAATCTATTTAAAATCACAAACTAGAGTTTTTCGGATCGACCTGTCGCTCGAGCTAAAAACTANAAGTAATATAATGAACAACCACCCAAAATTCGTCAAATTGCTCGGGTATTTATATGGGGGGAATTAGGTTGAATAGGCCGGAAAAATCTATTTAAAATCACAAACTAGAGTTTTTCGGATCGACCTGTCGCTCGAGCTAAAAACTAGCGACTGTCAGGCGACACACTGTCGCTCAAGTGAGAGCTCAGCGACAGTCGAGCAACGGGCATTCTGTTTTTGTCGCTCTAGCAGCTTTCAGGCGATAATGCGGCGCCTTGTTTCTCCTCTTTCCATGTTTGAACCCTAGACTTCATAACCCAATTTATACAAATTGTACCCTAGGTCCTTGACTTTTACAACACGTTACAAATCAGTCATTTTGTCTACAGAATCGTCAACACTAAAAACCTAACTAAATTGGAATGTGTTTTTCAAGAAACTCGTTAGAGCTAATAGTTAATTAGTTGACATAAGTCGTTGCACTTAGTTAAACTTGAAAAATATAATCATTAGCATCGAATATAAATCGTTTTAATGAATAGATTATGGAAAAATTAGATATTTAAACGATTATAGCTTTACAACTTTTAGAGTTAAAACACTCCATTTGCACCGGTTGGTGAATTTGAAAACATGATTAAAGGAAGCGAATGAAACAGTATCAAAAAAATTGAACCTTTCATACTTAGAGATGGATCTAATGGTTCTATTTTTCAAAATATCATACAAGGTTCGGTTTTTTTAAGAATCGAATTGCGTCCATCCCTAATGAATTGTGTAAATATAGACCCGTTGTTCAAATACGGGATTAAAAGGCATGCCAAGGCTCTTTTAACCCTCAAATTGAACTAATTGTTTATCAGAAAATTATTAAAGAAAAGCTAAAAAGTGAACTTAATTTAGAATGGTTAGACGTGTTGAGAACGAGTTGTGTAAATTTAGACAGATCAAAATTTGGATGACCATACATGTCGAGGGCTCCTCTTTAACACTCAGATTGAACGGATTGTTTTTGCTGAAAATTATTAAAGAAAAGCTAAAAAGTGAAAATCTAGAATATCTAAACATGAAAATGAGTTGTATAAGCCTCTGTTTACGGCCACTAAAATAAAACTTTTTTTTTCTCAAATTCATTTTTAACTATACATTCTCACAATAAAATATTTTACACATAAATCCAAAATTTTTTCCTACTTTTTAACTATACATTCTTAAAAAATTACTATTTCAAAACTATCTTAATGTGTGTCGGAGGCTAAATTTAGATCGCTGTTCAAATTGAACTGATATTTTTTCATAAAATTATAAAAGAAAAGCTGAAATGGGAACTTAATCTAGAATGTCATTTTACAAATGAATTGTATAAATTTATGATGACCGTTCAAATTTGGAGCAATCAGACAACCGAGGCTCTTCTTTACCCCTCAATTTGAACATACTTTTTCAAAAAATAATAATAATAATAATAAAAATATATAATTGAAGGAACGCTGAAACGTGAAAAATAAATAAATAAAAATACTGGGCCAGTGCGCTGCTAGGCCCGACACAGGCCGTGCCAATCTACTCCGGCACAATTGGGAACCTCTCAGCTCTGGTTCGGGAATAAATTATAAATAGATAGAAATAAAATTATGCATAAACAAATAATATTTTTGAATCTATGAATAAAAAGTAAGTTTGACTGATTATATGACTCACTAAAACATTCTTCTAATTTTTTGAAATTTCACGTTACAGTTTACTCATTTTTAAGCAGGCTAAATGTAATATTTACTTTCGGGACCTGACACTACATAAACATGAATTGTCAAACACTATTTTGAAGAGCTTGCCTGCAAAAAATTTACTTGCGGCTCGAAAGGGCCTTTGTTGCATGTTAAGTAGAAGAAAAACGTAATTATATTTGCATACCAAACATTTCACTGCACTATTATCTAAGGAAGATCCCAAGCACCTGTCAGTTACAAATCCACATTGTGCCTATGATCTATCGACCTTTTATCTGCATCTTCCCAACTGAAAGGTGTTCACTCTGGATTGAACTCACAAAGACTCGACCCAGGCCGAAGGCCTACCTCGACTAAAAGGGAGCAAATGCCGCAGGAACAGAAATCAAGTGAGACTCGACCAAAGACCTGATCAGGCTTGCATATGGAAGATCTATAAGATGTAAGCATATCAAACGAAGTTAATTGCATAGTCAAGAAAAACCAAGTACTCATCAGATTAAAAGGCTCCTGCTTTTGGTCCCCCTTAGATAACTCTGCTACCTAAGTAGCTATAAGCTAAAGGTTCCAGTAAACGAATTTCGAGTTCAATGCTACAGCTTAACATTTGCTAGGTACAAGTATATCAATTTTCAAGACCTTTGATATTTATAGACTCGGAACAATTCACAGATCATAGCATGAAAACAATCAAGGTTACATTTTCAAATCGCGCTTGGTGAGCATGAATGCATAGGGGGCACAAATTGGATCTGAAAACAACACTGCTCAAATAAACATTGTCTAGGTGACTAGCAGATGACAAAATATTTATCAGAAATCTGCAAAAAGTAAAAGCATTCTGTATCATTAAGACAACATGATTTGACTGATAACCTCATAAAAGCCAAATCTTCAAAATCCAGCATGTGTTTGTTCATTTCTGAACTACTAAGGGTTGCTCAAGGTGCATAAAACTTTATGAACCTTACCACTACACCTTGGAATGATGGGAACAAAATAGATTAGTTTCAAATGCTCAGTTCAATGCATTTGAATAGAAATCAGCCTCATAAGGTGCTTTGGAAGCCTGGATTTCCTGAAAGTTACTGTTTGCAGCGATCGCATATGATCGAGGATGGGTCGACTGCTGTCCAGTAAGCCAGAATTCCGATGAAGTAAGTGGCACGCCTCCTGTGATTGAATGGTTTACATTCTGAGCCATGCCAGGATCATTTTCATGCATGGGACAGTGTGGTGGAAATGATTCTGGGCCGGATGCCCAGGAATTACTTGACAGAAGAGAGAGAGCACAACGGTACTCCGGTGCTGCATCCATCTGGGAGAACATTGTGGGTCCCCTGAAACCTGTAAACGAAAAATAGAAAGATCATCTAAACAACTGAATTGGAAAATAAGTAGCAGTTTATATCAACAGTTAGAATTCTAGAATCGCGTGAAATGAACTCATCTTTTTATACAAGAAACCACATAAACATACAAGTTTCCAAGTCAACAAGCCTGGGTACAAGAACTTATCCGGCCCAGCAGTTAGGACTAATTCAACAGAATAAACACTTTAGCTTATGCTAAATTGCTATGCAGCGCTTGGAGAATTGAGTGAAGATTTTGGGTCAGTCCCGCAAAGTAGGAAACAAACCTGGATTGTAAACCTCAGACGTGGAGTCCTTGGATGCCAAGAGGCCATTAGAAGTGTCTCCGTGCATATTGTTGCCATTTGGTAGCTTAATTTCGGGCATAAGCAATTCAACATCAATGCCTCCAGCTCTTCTAGACTTTACAGGGAACTCCCTCGTAACTGTAAACTTGGAGGTGCATGAGCTATCCCAGGTAGAATTTGCAGTAGTTCTGGGGTGAATAAGCGGAGCATTGTTCAACAGAAAATCCATCTGTCGCCTGCCATCTAATATGTGTAAAATTACATTAAGACCAAACATAATCAATGGGACCGGCATAAAATCTCAAATGAGCGAGAGATCGACACTGGAAAGGGCAGGAAAGCAGCTTAACTAGATATTTTTGCGAACAATAACGTCTAGTCATACAATAAATATAGGGATTTTATAGTTCGGAAGTCAGAGGAAGTTAAATCTCCAGGGGCATCGATATACATGGACACTGAATCTTCTGATCTCAAGCGAGACAAATGAAAGCACAACTAAATGCCAACAATCTTAATTAAATCTTTCTTGTGGGTATCATTCTTTAACTCTTTTACTTAATTGCTTCGAGAAATATTCTCTAAAATTTAGCAACTTTATTTTATGAGAGAAGTCAAATGATGAATTTAAGAAAATATAATTATGAAGAAATTTATTTTGCATGTATCATACTACTAAATGTGGAGAGAGAAAATAGCGATGCAATCCCAGTACAAGAGAGTTTATCATTGTAACACATCAGAAAATTTGAAACATTAGTTTACATTTATGTGCACAGATTGTATCAATGATAATTGCACAGTGCAAGAGCTGGCACGTTCCAATTGAAA
Organism: Fraxinus anomala; assembly: GCA_903798345.1. Taxonomy (NCBI): domain Eukaryota; kingdom Viridiplantae; phylum Streptophyta; class Magnoliopsida; order Lamiales; family Oleaceae; genus Fraxinus; species Fraxinus anomala. The sequence goes on from CAIGRN010023968.1 coordinate 4,758, forward strand.
GCATATCAGGTGAGGTACACGCTGACAATCATAAATGAGAGTCAGAATACAACGTGAATGTAGTACCAGAGAATGGTGATGACAGCATCGATGAGTTGAACTCAATAGTTTCCTGTTGTGGTTTACGACGCCGTGCATTGTGATCAGAAAGCCTCTTTCGACAGCTACGCTTCTTTTCGTCGAATTCGGACAAACTGTGGAACCTTCATGGATAAAAATAGAAGCCACGAATATATTATGACGCACAAATTAGCAGAAAGAACTTAGTAGAGGAAAAAAAAATGATGACAGTCAAGTCATACTAGAAGTTACTACGGCCAGTAATACTGATCCAGTCATTAATCAAGCAATATTATTAAAAACTACAGGTTATGTATATTTGTCAACCAGGGTCTTTCCATTGATCATTACCTGCTACACTGTTGGCAAAATCGACGTTCATGGCCTCTTACAATAACCCTTGGGCATTTAGAATGGCCATCGCAAACTTTATGCTTTCGATGATATTCTTTAGCTGTTGAAAGATCAATATTGCAGCCTTCTACTTGACAATATGGAATAGGCACATTTTGACCAGATGATTTAGATTTCTTCATTATGGTGGTAGATGAAGTAGGCACTACAGAAGTGATTACGCTCTCAACATTGCTCCCAGCACCATTGTTCTCAAAATAAGTCTGCTTTCTTAGTTTCAAACTAATCCATGGCTCAGCAGAGCCAACAGAACCGTCCAGAGGTGGAGAAGTTCCAGACACCTCAGATCGGGCCATTTCCATTTTCTTGATAAAATTTGCAGATCCCTCAAATGCTTCGAACTCAGAACTTGGCAGTTTCAACCTATCCTTCAGGGAAGAGTCAGTAGAAGCTGAAATAGAGCTTTTAGTTGAAGAACCATGCCCAGCATTAGAGCCAGAAGTACCGCTATTCCCACCATCTGCCGACAAATTAAAGGAGCCAACATCGATTTCCCCATCATCTACTGTCATACAGTCTTCTGACAGCATCTTTCTTGGACTTTCACTCGCTTTTGAATTGGATGTAATAATGGTTTCCCAGTCCCACTTTGTATTGAACTCCATCTAAAAAAGGTAACTCGTTAAACAGGCTCACTAAATTTCCTTTTACATGAAATGCATAAGAAACTGGGAACTGGATCTGCAATCAATAACATTATGACTATTCATAACATGCTCAAACGAACGAAATTTATGATGTAATTACACAAAAAGCATTAAAAGTATGGCAAGAAAAAATTAGAACCATCTGTAAAACCATGAGTAAACATACTCTAAGCTTTGAGCAAATCAAGACGAAATTTTACCTCAGAGATATGAGTATCACCCCATAGAGTGGCTCTGAGTCTCAGGTGTTTCAGAAATTTGATGAAACTGCAAAGAGGAAAATCAATTATTATCCAATTAACTGAAAGTAAATACTCAACCCAAATTGTGGAACTTCAGGTAAGCACAACGAAACAGGTAAAAGGTACAAGTCTTAAACATCTGAAAGAAAAACTATAATCACACATCACCCTCAAATAATTCAAAGATTTTCACAGTACAGATTTCAGAAAGTCTCATAAAAAATTGAACATAACAAACCACAAAACATTTGAAGTAAGCACAACTAAACAGCAAAAGGGTACAAGTACTGAACATCTGAAAGCAAAACAATTAATACTTCACCAGAACTAATCCCGAGATTTTCATAGTACAGAACCTTAAGTCGCATCAATAATTCATCTGTGCAACAATTTTCCAGCCATGACTTCAAAGCAGCTCACCACACAGAAACTTCACCGTCAATAACCAGAAAATAAATAAAACAGCTTTAAATTGGTATGCACCTTATACCGTACCAATCATTAAAGCCTTAGCATCTCTAACAAAAGAAGAAAGAGGAAAAAATGTTCCCTAACCTCCTACAACAACTCTGACTTTCCACCTTCTGCCCACTTTAGTGCACAAATTTCCAGATAAAAGGAAGAAAAAGATTTAAAAGTTTACTATCTACTCCTCTTATATCATATACTTATATTTTTTAATCCCATAAAGTAGCTACTCAAGCTCTACTCAACGCTATTACCTCTTGGCTAACTGTTTCTTCGCTTTTTCCCTAACTCTGATTCTATATCTTTCACCTGCTCATTTCCAATAACAAACTAGAAAATTTTGAGTGTGAATGATTAAAAGACCAACTAAAAGAATTGTTGGAAAATTGTATAAAAGAAGTTGATACCTTGATCTTAAACCTTACAAGTATAAAAATCCAAAGTCAGGACATTTTTTTCACCTAACAAGGAAGAGGGGGGGAAAAAAAAAAAAAGTCAATCATTAATCTGAACTCTTTACATATTTATAGAAAAATAGTCAGTATAAAATAAATAAAGTAAATTTATATATATATATATATATAACCTTTTTTATGAACATTGGCTTGCTTAGAAAGAAAATAATCCGACTGACAATTACTACTTATGGTGAAACTAAGTTAAATTTTGCTTCAGGAAAAAAAAACCCCCAAAACAAACGAAACTAATTTAATACGCAATAAAGACTATATTTATGTTAAAAAATTCAAGGTAGTTGATGGAACAAGTTATGGTTCCCGTCTAGGGTTTTTTGTTGGATCAACGACCGAAAGCAGATTGTAACGAAAAGTTTTCTAATATCAAAATGATTTCGCGAGATAACGAGGTCGTCTTTAGTCTTTGCCGTCCTCGACGACGTGTAACACCAAAAAACTAGAACTAAACTAAGCAAAAAAGTTGAAAATCCTTAGCTGCTTCTCCAAAAGTGAAAAATTAATACCTCACAACTAATTTGCACTAAGCTTCATTTATTAATCCCTAACGGAATATTCATTTCATCATTTGCCCCTTACCTCCATAGCTAATCATTATAGCAGCAACAAATAATCAGATTCAGATAATCAATTAAAAATAGGTGGAAATTGAAAAGGAATAGGCAAATGGAATTTTTACCTGATAAGGAAGGAAATGGAGAGTAAAACTTACCGAGTAAAGCAAAGAGAGTGGGGGGGAAGTGAAAAGGAAATTCTGCAGGAATTTCATTTACCTAATGAAGAAAGAGAGAGAAAAGGTTCAAAGGGTAAAAAGACATTAATAAAACAAATTTCAATATTGGTACTCCATTTATTGCCTATATAGCAATTTGGTCTTCAAACTCTGATAAATATAAAAGAAATTGCTCTGTTGGTCCTCAATTTATTACCTATATAGCAATTTGGTGTTTAAACTCTCGATATAAGTTGTACTATTGGCTCCATCATGGAGTTCTGTTCATTGTATTTTTAACTTTATGAAGATGGATGTTTCTTTTCAACTTGGAACGGCATTCAAAATTTTCAGGCGAGGAATATTTTGATGAGCTAGAGACAACTTATAGCATGTTTGGAAAGTACTTGTAAACTAAAATTTGGGTGAATAAAAAGTGACTAAGAGTGTTATAAAATGTTTATAGACACGAGTCAAATATAGGATTAATGAAAATTTGGATGATTAAATTGCTCATTTTTAAAGTTTGAGACTATTTTTGATTGGGATAATAGGTTGAGGATCGATGGTGAAACTTTCCGAAAACAATAATAATGTGGGCTGGTTTTTCAGTGAGGTGGTAATCAAGTGGGTGAGGGTACACGGAAATTGTGATTGTGGTGCCTGGATACACGGCCCGGATTTGCATGAGCGATACGAACGGTTCGGATGGACTGTTGTTAAGTGACAGCTTTCTTATGTGGAATTTGCTTGTTCCGAAGAGGGCTATTTCTGGTAACTGGCACAGAGCAGAAAGTGGAAAGGGAGAGATGTGGAATGCAATTTACGAGTCCACGCCGAGTCGACTCGGCCTCTTGTTGCTTATCTGCCCATTCCTCTTGCTTTTCTTGTTTCATTTATAAGATTTTCTTTTTCATTTATTTTTTAATTGTTGTTGAAAATAACCATAGGTATAAATAAGGTCGTCGAATAAAGTTGTGTTGATAAAGACTCGTGCGATTTTAAAATGGTTAGTATTTTTGGCTCGTTTTAATTTGACACAACTTTTTTTACGGTCTAAAATTATTGGAATTGGACGTGAAAAAATAGACTACACCTTTTATATTGAAGTTTTGTTCCTTTTCTTAAATACAGACCCACATGTGATGAACCATGTGTATGGGTAGGCATAATGTAGATTGGTCCGAATATTTTAAGAATAGAGATGCTACAATTACCTTATATACTACAAAATTTTTTACCTAATTGGCACGTGGTATTAGGTACAAATAGAATTATTCTTTTAAGAATCGCTCATTAAATTTCAAATGTTTTATAAATAAAATCATATAGTTCCATGAAACTTTTGGAATTGAACCAAGATCGTTGGTTCAGGTTCAGCTCTACCATAACAATTTTTTAAAAAGAAAGAAATCATAAGCAAGCAAAAAATAGTAAGCAATTTTTTTTATTGGTTCATGCGTGATAAGTGTAAATATTATACTTATATTGACAACAAAGTGGCATTTCGAAGTGATTATATTGATTATATGAGCTAAATACTTTTATAAATATATTAGGAAAAAAAATCAGTATTGAATGAGAACGAAAGAAAATGAACGATACTTGATAAAAAAGATTGAAGTTAGACGAATTTATGAATTCAAGGACTATGGTGTCACATATAGAATTTGAAGGACCTCAATTCAGTAACGGAGGATATGAGCATAACAAAAAAAAGAAAACAAGGACCATGTTGCATATATTGATCCCAACAACTAATATAACCGCGACCGTTTAGCCTCAAATTATAGCAACATCACCCAACTTATTTACACGATGTGATCGCAGTATAAATAACTGTGTGATCGCGTAGTATAACAGGTATACAATCTTGAAACTAAATTGTTGTTAGTATGAACAACCTTTAGTCAATATTTATTTAATTTTAAAAATCTCATGTAACTTTAATTATGTGTTAATTGCTTATTGTATATTAAATTGATATTCAATTGTTTGATCACAAATTACTTGATTTAAAGACAATATTGAAATCAGGAAGAGATACATTTGTCTAGTTCATTCAATGAGTAACATAAATTTTAATCATGATTGAATTACTTTAATTGAATGCTTTTATATATGCATTTGAATTTGTGTAGGAATATAGTATATCTGGGTATGTGAATATGGTTAGTTTTACTCGAGAGACCACTAGTTACATTTGGTTTATTTGATTGTTAACACATGTGAAAAATGGATTGATTTATTTTAAATTGAATAAATGTTAAATAAGCTAAGTGAAAATCGAAATTCCTAACTACTTAATCCCCCAAAGTTTGTCAAATTTTTCATGAGTATATTAATTTAGTATAATTTAGTTTAATATAAACCCCTGATTTGATAATTGGTTACTACATTAATTTCGGTTGAAATTAGGTTAACATAGAAATCAATACTAGATACGACATTGGAATTCATAATCCACTAATATTACTTATCACAATCCGTACTCTTACAAAATCGCTCGAATAACACAACGGTTACATTTTCAAACCAATAAGGTAAATAAAGAGAAATTATATATGAACTATCCACTGGTTTCCAAAAGTTTCATTTGCAACTATCGTAGATCTTTTTCAGCAAGGTTTGTCGCACGGTAATGTAGGAAACCAATGGCATTAAACTAATGTCATCGCAGAATCTACTATTAGCGAATGCAATCAGACAACTTACATAATCTATGAAGTGAAAAAAATAAAAAATAAAACTCAAACAAATTCGCAGTGGCTGCCCTGATAGTTGAACCCTTCAACAGAAAATTTCGTATGTGGTATGCCTATATCTTTCTTGATAGACGGTAATTCCACGTTAAAGCCCTTTCTTATGAATTCAAAATTTGATTCCTAATCAAGTTTGATCTAGGTATTTCAAAAATTTGAATAACCCATTAAATTTCGAGTATTTTGTAAATGGAATCATTATATTCCATGTAATTTTTCTGTTAGAATACACACCCCTACACATGCCTTACAAACACGCCGTGTCTTGCTTTGCTTGAGATTTGTCTTGACGATAGTGCGCAATCGAAAATAATAATTATATGATCGAGGAAAAACCAATTTCTTTAAATATTTTAGATGTATTTACTAATCGAATGACGTAAAAAAACATGTCAAATAATCATGTTAAAATTATTGTAAGTTAACAACTAACTTCATATTGAACAACAAAATATGTATGTATGGTCACATCACCCATAAATGTGTGGGCACACTCCCAACTAAAATTCGTATGAATGAATAAATGATTTTTAATGCTGCAATTAGTGTGACTTCCCCACTACATATTCCAACTGTTTACTACAATGAGTGCCACTGATTTGTACTCCTTTGTGTTTGTTAAAAGACATATACAATTTAAATTCCTTTTTATTTTATTTCGAGGCACAACATTGAAAAGTACTTTACATTTAGAAAAGGAAAAGGTTCACAAAAAAAATACAAGAACGTATAGTTGTTGCGGAGAGTCCAGGACCTTCTATGAACTTTCTCGGTTGATAGACATAATTGGAGCGATTTTTGTTGGGTCCCGTGTTTTAGGCCATGTATGAGCCTTTTTATTGAAAAATTAAAAGGTTATTCTTTTTATGTTTCAATTTTGTGTTTTGAGATTTGAATTCATTTTGAATTTTATGTTTTGAGTATTCATTTTGAAATTATTGAAAATGTGTTCTTTTTGACATTTTGAAAAATTGTTTTGAAAACACTCAAAACGCGTTTTGAAAAATTTGACTTGATATAACTGAAAACACCCAAAACGACAGGTTTTCTTTGTAAATTTTTAACTTGTTTTCAAAAACGCATTTTGGAAAATAGGAAAGAGAACGCGTTTTCACTGTTTTGTAAAATCGAAAATAGAAAACGGTTTGAAAATGAAAAAAAGAACATTCGTTTTGAAATATGATTTTTTAAGAATGTGTAGTTAAAAACTAGTAAGAGTTCTGATTTTATGTTTAAAATTATTTGGAGTAATTACACAAATACACTTAAATCAGTGGGTTTTTGAAAAATCATCGTAAAGGATATTTAAATTAGGACAAGCTTAAATTAATTACTAATAACCATATTAATTACTGTCAAAATCCACGATTAAAATAGCCCATTACAAACTCCAAAAGCTTAGCCCTAACTCCTAGAGCTCGGGAAAACTCGTTCTTCTTCTCCAACTCTTTCTCATAAATCCAAATTCAAGAACCACCATATATCCAAATTCAATCACTGTATCTAATTGCAGAAGTGATATATTCACATCCACTGAAACATGTTAATAACCTTTGTTATCAAGTTTTGTGTGTCATTTTAAAAAACGTTTTTATGTTATCGCATTTTCCTACATGATTAAAAGAATCAGCTTGGGGGCACTGTTCATAAGCCGTGAGCTGAGCCGAGCGGCTCGACTAAGCTTTTTTTTTTTTTCCTGAGTTCTTCATTTTTTGTTATTTTTTTACAGCCGGCTATTTTCTTTTAACGTTTGATTTAGTATTTTAAATTACAAATATTTGTTTTAAGCGATTTAAAATTTATTGGAAATGTTGTAGTGCGTCCATGGTAAATATATGATCTACTATTTATTTATTTATTTATTTTTACATTTGATTCAATATTTTAAGTTACAGATATTCGTTTTAAGCGATTTAAAATTTGTTGGAAATGTTGAAGTGCGGCCATGATAAATATATGATCGATAAATTTTAAATATCAAAATAATTTTGCATTAATT
>CAIGRN010023973.1:0-13027 GCA_903798345.1 Fraxinus anomala
GAAAAACTTTGATAAGAGAAATGATTCAAGAAGTTTGATTTAACAATCAAAGTTTTTGTTATGAAGAAATAAATGAAATGAATGTAAAAATGTAAGTTCAAATAATATTTTTCAAATGAAAAACTTTCATGAGTAGATTTTCAAAAGTTTTTCAAAACTAAATGATTTGATAATAATAAATGAGATGAGAAATCAATATAATTTTAGATCAAAAGAATCTCAATTGAATGCTCTAAAGTTGTTATAATAAATGACAAGTGAGTTGGTATTTATAGAAGTGAAAAACACTAAATTTTCTGTCAAATCGGATGACTAGTCCTGTCGACCGCCAATTTCTGGATGACCAATATAACTGTTTGTACAGAAAAAAATCAGAAGTCGGAACAGTCAAATTTTGGACCGTTGGAGAAGATCGGTCGACCGCCTGGTCAATCGGTTGACCGTTGACCTTTTTTAAAGATATGATTTAATTTCAAGTACACTTTGAAAGATCAATTTTACTTTTGATCAAAAATATTTTATGCAAGTAGTATGAAAATCACTATTCGTGCACAAAATGATTTTTGAGCTATTGTCATTCGTTATTAAATTTCCATCACCTGATGGCGCATAATCTCGGATTGCTGTGTGAGCTCGGCCTCTATGCTCTAAATGTGTAGAGACTGTTCCCGTACTTCATTCTCGATGTTACCTAAGTGGTCCCAAGTCTCATTAGCCCTTAACTGAGTCCCATCGACTCTGCCCACATAGTTATTTAATCGTCCATTCAAAACCTCAACCTCCTGTCTCGCAGCCAATGCGTCTCTACTGGCAGTGGAAGCAAAGTTCCTAGTGCTCAACGTATCATTCCTCACGGTCTGGATATCCATGCCCATAGCGCCCTAGCCTGCTAAGACTCTCGATTCCAGGGCTAGAACCGATCATAGTAGCAAACATCTGTCTCAACATCTATGTATCAACGTCCAGTGGTGCCGGTGGTGGTGGCGATACCTCCGGCATCTCAACATCCTCAGCCCCTTGCCTCTGTACAGCCCGCTGCTATCTCAATCGCTCACTCTCTTGCTTCTCTCTGTGTTTATCCCTAGCTCGATCCTGAGCTTCCAAGGTAGAGCATTTTATGAAAGGGCTGGGTTTCTCGGAAAGCTCCCCGGATGGAATAATAATGCCCACACTTTTGCTTATCCACTAATCAAACTTGGAAAAATCAGAAAATGATGTCGATCTCTCTAAACACCCTGGGAACGAATCTGTTCACAAATAAAGGTGGCCAAGTCGATCTTTTGCCCTCTAGCCAAGTGATAGATGAAATCGGCTGCCGGATCGTTGAATGTCGTCCTATGTGAAGTTGGCTTGATGTTATGGCAAATAAATAGCCATAGAATGGCTATGGACGGTGTAAGCTCGATCTGACGCCAAACTGGAGTCTGTAATGGCATGCATTCTCACGCCTAAGCAATACTTTCCCAACTGTGATCCATGGAAAATCTTCAGGAATGGGAACCATGTTATCCCATTATAATTGGTAGTAATCATGTATTACCTCGGGTGTAAACATGATCCAATTATCCCTTACCCACATCTGATGTAGATGCTTGGATCTTGGAGTGTCTATCTCACAGTTGACTTTAGCATAAAATTCACGAACCAGGCATTCATATACCGGGTGAGGTCTTTCAACCACTTTATCATAACCGCAGTTTGGTACCAAAGTCACGATCTCAAATCCAAAAAAATCTTCTAATCTGATCGGCTGTTCTGGGAACAGTACCCAGTGGCCAATAACATCTGAGTATCGTGTGGTGGCCTCTTGATCTAAGAATCTCCGTATTTCTCCTTCAGGTCCTCTTGTTCGCACAGTACCCGAAGTAGAAGCCACTTTTTCCTTTCCTTTGGATGTGCGTTTAGGAGGCATTCTACAAACACAACAAGAATTAAAACATGTAGGCTAACTGTGATGCATAAATGAATACCATAGTATTTGGAGATAATAGATGGAGCATGAGCATAAAAAACTCCTAAACTTATGTTATAAGCAAAGAATTCAAATAGTATACCAGACAAAACATAATGCATTGTAACGATGCCATGCTTAACAAAATGTTTAATAAAACATAGGTATTGTCATAAATATTCAAAATGTAGAGCATGAACCCGATATCTACTCAGAAAAAGAAAATTTTGCATTTAGAATCATGTTCAACCAACCAAGTTTGCCCCTGAACACCATCAAGAAAAATTGAAACTTTCTTGAGCATTCTCCAGGCAGTGGAAGAATGTTCATTAGTCTAATACATGTTTAAATTTAAGGTGAAACGGACTTCATTTGAGTTAGAAGATGGATGGACGAAGTGGGTGACGTAAGGTGACATGTGCTCTTTATGTTATGCCCATGTGTGGGCAAGTTGGGTTTGGTGTTTCCAAATACATATGTCAAGGAATATCAACATGAAAATCACTCCAAAGTCCTAACAACAATGTCAAATTAGAAATGAACCCTAATTTTACACAAATTTTCACATATACATTTCATCGAACACGTTGCAATTTCGATGGGAATTTCAAGACATGGATATTAATCAAACCGTAATTTTCATCTCCTAGGAAGGTTTCCTTTGTATTATCGAGAAGTACTGGAACTTGACACACCTTTTCACAAACTGTTGTGCATCCTTTTTCAAGGTAGGCTAGTAGTATCCCTATTTCAACACCATTTGTTCCAGAGCCAATCTACCCGAATGGTTGCTACACGCTTCTTTATGAATTTCTTGGAGAATCTAGGTGGATTGTTTGTCTCCTATGCATCGAAGGAGAGGTGGGGAGAAACCCATTTTATACATAACTTCATCTTGGGATACGAAGTATGTTGCTTTCTTTTTGAGCTTTAGTGTTTTCTCTTTGTTAGTAGGTAAGGCTTGATCTTTGAAGTATGCTATGATGGACTGCATTCAGTGAAGCATGCCCTCAACACACAATACCTCTTCATCCTTAGAAGTAGAGGGTTTAGAAATATGCTCTATAGATACCATGGTAAGTAACTTTGAGTCTTTGCTGCTTGCTAACTTCGAGATAGCATCAGCATGACCGTTCTCCATGCATGGGATTTGTGCTAACTGTAACCTTTCTAAGGATGGAATGAGGTCCATTACCAACTTTAGATATAAAGCCATGCTCTCGTCTCTGGTAGTAAAGTTACCATTAACTAACTTACCACCAGCTATGAATTACTACTGATAATTAGCCTTTTTACTGGAATTTCTTTGGCTAGTATGAGGCTGGCTCAGAGAGCTTCATATTTCGCTACATTATGGGTAGCCTTGAACCCAAACCTAACTGTACAGTTGAGTTTGTAACCTTCCGAACTTACCAAGACCATCTATGCTCCCGAACCTCCCTCTTCGGAGGAGCCATCAACATACAAACTCCATGGTAGTCGTTTTGACAACTCTATCGCTTCTTCTATTTCAGGATAGGTGAACTCTGGGACGAAGTCTGTAAGTGATTGGCCTTTGATATTCATTTTCACCTTGTAGACTATATCGAATTCGCTAAGCTCCACAATCGATTTCAACAACCTCCCAAAGCCATCTCGTTTTTAGAGCACTTGTTTCAGTGGAAAGTTTGTTAGAACATGTATACTGTGGGCTTGAAACTATGGTCTCAGCTTTCGTGACCAAGACGAGAGCTAGTTTTTCCATATCTGGGTAATGGGTCTCTATTGCCAAAAGTGTTTTGCTTACATAATATATGGGCAGTTGATGACCACCCTCCTCTCTTACAAGCATCGACCTAATGACATTTGTAGATACCATCAAATATAGTTGTAAGGGTTCACTATCTTTTGGTTTCGAGAGGAGAGAGGCCTCTTCGTACTCCTTATTTAGGCTTCTAGGATGACTTTATCTCGATTAATGCCCTAATTTTCTTAGGATTTGCCTCTATCCCCCTTTGGTTGACCATGTATCCTAAGAACTTTTCGAAGGTGACAATAAATGCACACTTAAAGGGGTTCAACTTCATCTTGTACCTCCTCAGTACCCGAAAAACTTTATCTAAGGTGTTTTACACAATCCCCTGCTCAGAGGCTCTTTACTCGCATGTCATCCACATAAACTTTCATTGTTCCCCGATCAGATCGGTAAACATTTTGTTAACGAGCCTCTAATATGTGGCCCTAACATTTTTCAACCCAAATGACATCACTTTTTAGCAGTAAAGACCCCTATCTCTTATAAAGGACATATGCTCTTCATCAACTACATACATGGGGATCTGGTTGTAGCATGAATATGCATCAATAAAGCTCAATATTTAGTGTCTAGCGGTGGAATCAACAAATTGATCTATTCGTGGAAGGGAAAAACTACCCTTTGGGCAAGTTTGACTGAGGTTGGAGAAATCAATGCATCTCACCACTTGCCATTATATTTCTTGACAAGGATGGGGTTGAAGATCCACTTTGGATAAGTGGCCTCTCTTATAAAGCGATTGCCAATCGGCTTTTTCACTACGTCCCTTAGGGCCTCGTACCTTTCTAGGTTGAGGACCCTCATCCTCTGTCGATGCGGGGCAACTATATGATCAATTTTCAGGTGATGGAAACTAACATTTGGGTCAATGTCAACCATATCCTCATGCCTCCAAGCAAAGATATCTAAGTTTTTACATAAGCTCATGAATTTTTCCTTAGCCTGCGTCGGTAGGACCTTTCCAACCTACATATACTTTGAGGGATCCTAGGGGTCCACTGGGAAACTTTCCAATCATCAACTGGGACAATTTGAGGTTCGCATTTGATGATGCGAGGATCCAGCTCATCAACATTTGCCGTTTCTTTAGTATTTATCCCATCTATAGGAGTATCTATCGTTCTAAAGATAGCCCCTTCTTTAGGTGCCTCCAACATTTCCATATCCTCCATTTGTTTAGGGTCTGCCCTTGTTCAAGGGTGTCGTCCATGGTAGAATCTGTCGAAATTATGTTGACGTGTTTATTAGAGAATTCAAATAACACTCTCTTGAACTCATTTGATCACCCCAAATTGTGACTATACCATTTCAATTGGGAACTTCAAGCACATGTGGTGGATGGATGTGACAGCCTATAATTCTTTCAGAACAAGTTGTCCCAAGACTCCATGATAGGCAGAACGGTTATCCACTATCAAGAATTTCATGAAGTGGTAGGCCACCAAGGGCTCTGATCCTATCTCCATCACAAGAGTGATTTTTCCTCTCAGGATGATGCTGTCTCCAGTGAATCCATATAGTTGGGAGGTTGTGGAGGTTAGCTCATGATCCACAACCATTTTATCAAAGGTAGCTTCAAAGAATATGTTGACAGAACTCCTATTATCCACTAACATTTATTTCAAACCATTATGCGCAACAACTGCACTTATAACTAGAGCATGGCAATAAGGGTAGTGCAAACCTATAGCATCTTCCTAGGTGAAGGTAATTGGTTGTATTTTCCTACTGGCTTGAGGGTGGTTGCTGTCAATAATGAGGCTCTGCACTAGAGAGGGGGAGGGGGGGGGGGTTCTTGGCCTTCCTTACATAGTTCTTTTGTGCATTCCTGGTTTTCTCTCCAACATATGGGCGTCCAAAAATTGTATCTATTTTTTGAACAGGTTCATGGTAGATGGTAGCTGGGGTTCACCTCTTCATAGGCTAAAGTAGGTATTGCATTTAACGAGGCTGCAACCAACGCCTGTCCAAATTGAATAGGTTGACTTCCTGACCTGGTAATAAAATAGGTGGGAGGTATGGCCTCTTCTTCGTTATCTTTAAAAAGGTGGGAGTCCTTGGCTAGCCCTATTAGAATGATCTTTTAGTTCTTTATTGATGATCTCACGCCCGATCATTTTCAGTAGAGAAAGTTCATATCTAGCCCTTCCCTAAAGGTTGACGTGTCTCTCATTAGTAACCTGCACGTAGTAAGTCATTAAATCTGTGAAAACATGATAAAAAACTTTTCAATGATTCTTCTAGCTGCTGTCTCATGTCTTGGAGACATTGTATAGGCCATTCGCTTTCCTTACTAGTCACGAAACACTTAAGGAAAGTTTTTTTTTGAAATTTGGCTAGCTTCTGATACTTCTTTGCGGAAGTATGGTGTACCACACTTAAGTTGCCACACTTAAAGTCATGTGGAAGGCTCTACATTTTACTGCACTAGAGGAATCTTTTAAACTCATATACGTTTTAAAGTTATTGAGGTGCTTCGTGAGGTCATCCCTTCTATCATACTTGGTGGTTTCACGAAGGACGAAGTTGCTTGGGACAAGGGTGTCTGTCAACCCTTGTAATAAAGGCAAATTGTCATCGTCGACGAGATCACAGGACCTTTGTGATTCGTCGGAGTTTTCATCTTCCCCAACCTGATGTCCTGCACGTTGTGGGGATGAGCCTACTTGATTCCTAGCCTTCTTTGTCCTCTTCTCACACCTATTTCTAGGTGGGGGGGTCTTGTAGCTTACATCCTTGTACACTCTCGTGCTGCATCGCAAGGTGAGGTGGTTAAAACCTGCTCCCGGGTGCTGCAGGTGGCTGGGAATGCCTATTTTCAGGTCCCGTTGGACTAACCTATCAAACACACTGGCAGATCTTTGAGGTTTATGTTCTGGCTCATACACGGGGGGAAAGATTTCATCTCCATTGAATAGAACCTCAGTAGGTCGGCCAGACATATAATTCGAGAAGATATCCACACCCACTTTTCTTTCCTGGGGGTCGTCATATCCTTCGTGGTGGTGAGGTGTCCCTAGCTTTGAACCTCATCTTCTTGGGGATAGTATCCTCCTTGGAGGGGGAGGATACTAGCCCCTGGTGTGCATAATAATCCCCTTGAGAGCAATAAGGAATTTGCTGACCTTCTTGTCCATGCATTGGCCTAAGTAGCTCCTGCATGGTAATATTCTATTGAGTGATATTCCTCATGTTTGCAGCCATGGTAGCTACCTCCCTAAGCCTAACAACTAATCTGGATCCATTTCTTGACCCGTCTCGTAGGTGCTGGTGGTGAAATCGATGGCGGGCTATAGGAACGACGTATAAGAGTTTCCCTTCTTCAGGGTTTTCCCTAGTCCTTCGAGCTGCTGACTCTTCATTATTAGAGTTCATTCTAATGCCTTTTCTTCAAAGGCGACTCCTCTAAGGATCTTTTCTCAATAAATGATGTTCATTTTTCAAGGAACAAATTTTTCCCTAATGGTTTCTCCTAGGGTTTTCGACCCTTCTTTCTCCAGGAACAACCCCTTTTCATCAAAGGTAGAAAAACCCATCCAAATCAATTTTTTTTTCATGGGTTTCTCGTGGTTAAATGTGTGGTTTCTCACAGACGGTACCAATCTGTTGACCACATTTTTTGTAAAGATGATGTAGACAACAAATTTCAAGTCCTCTCGTGTCCATGCAAGCAATTTTCAACACGTTTTGACCGAAAATTTGGTTGGACGAGATTGAATGAATTCTGGTCTATTTTCATTAAATCATTTACAGACAAGATGATACAATTAAATAGGAAAATATTCAAGCCTATTTTGGATTATACAATTTTTAATGATTCTATTCCCTTGATAGGGAAATTAATGCCTAAAGTGGATTGATTTTATTTCCTAAAATTTCTCCTCACAGCTCACGCTGACACTCCCCCTCAAGTTGGTGTAGACAGGTCTCAGATGCCCAACTTGTTAAGTGAGTTGTGAAAGTTTTTACTTCACACTGCCTTGGTGAGTATGCCTGCCAATTGATCTTTAGATTTCACAAATGGAAATCGAATTATCTTTGATTCAAGATTCTCCTTGATTAAATGTTGATCTATTTCCATATGTTTTGTCCTGTCATATTCGACCGGGTCTTGAAATATGGCAATAGCTCATTTGTTGTCGCAAAAAAGATATATCTCAGTAGTGGGGGCAAAACCAATTTCTGTGAGTAGTCTTTTGATCCAAAGAAGTTCACAAAGTCCCTTTGCCATTCCTCTGAACTCAGCTTCGGCACTTGATAATGATACTACCTTTTGTTTTTTACTTCTCCAAGTAACAAGATTCTCTCCAACAAACATGAAGTAGCCTGATGTGGATCTTCTATCTGAGATATTTCCTGCCCAGTCTACATCTGTGTAGTCTTCTATTCTCAAATGATTATTCCTTGAGAACATAAGTCCCTTTCCAGGTGAGAATTTTAGATATCTGAGTATCCGAGTTACAACATCCATGTGATCTTCACTGGAGTAATGCATAAACTGACTAACCACACTTACAGCATATGTAATATCTGGATGGGTATGTGAGAGATATATGAGTTTACCAACTAGCCTTTGGTACCTCCCTTTATCCATCAATACTTGGTCCGAGTGCTCATTAAGTCGGTGGTTCTAGATAATTGGAGTATCTTCTGGCTTGCATTCTAACATTCCAACCTCAAATAGTAAGTCCAACATATATTTTCTTTGAAAAATAAATATACCTTGCCTGGACTTTGCCACTTCAATCCCCAGAAAGTATTTGAGTCCTCCCAAGTTCTTCAACCGTTTCTGAATTTTAGATATTTCTTCCATGTCATCCCATGTATCGTTCGATAGATCCATCTGGTTCGTGTTTGATGGAAAACACCCATTTGTACCCTATTGCTTTCTTTCTTTCAGGTAATGGACCTAGGGTCCATGTGTTGTTTTTTAGCAGTGCTTCAATTTCTTCTTTCATTGCTCGACCCCATTTTGGGTCTGACAAGGCTTCTTGAACTCCCGTTGGAATATGATTTGATGAGAGTACATGTGCAAAGGCTTTCAAATGTTCAGGTAATTTGTCAGTAGACATATAATTCACAATTGGATACTTTGACCCATGTTCTTCCAAATCTAGAAAGTATCTGTTAGGCGACTTACCCCGATTATGCTCGAAAGGCAACTTATATCTAGTAGGAGCATTTGAATTTATATGAGAAGTTATATCAGGGGTGCTTACTTGAGAGATATTCTCAGGAGATGGGTTTGCAGGTACTGAAGGAAGAAGGGAGTTTGGTTCAGCTTTTGGTTGGGAGTAATTCAGCTTCTATATCATGTCATGATTCAGTTTTTGTCCGAACCAATTCATTTTCTAGCTCAGCTACTGTCTCTATATTTGGCCAACTAAAGTACAGCCAATTTAACTTTTCCTCCCTTGTCTCCCCCTGAAGAGGAGAGTTGGTTGGTGAAAAAAAGGTGTTGATATCTGAGAATGTAACATCCATAGTTACATAGGTGCGTTTCGTTGAAGGATCATAGCACATGTACCCCTTCTGATGCACAGAATAGCCCACAAACATACATCGAAGAGCGCATGGATCAAACTTCGTCTTTTTATTTTTGTGAAGGTGTATATAAACTACACAACCAAAAACTCGAGAAGGGAGCATGAGTGTTGTGGGTATCGAGACATGGGTTGTGAGGACTTGAAGTGGGTCTTAAAATGTAAGACCTTGGAGGGCATCCAGTTGAGTAGGTAGACTGTTGTGGATATTGCATCAGGCCAGTAAGAGTTCGGGGCAAAGGCTCCATGTAGAAGAGCTCATGCAATCTCAAGAATGTGCCTATTTTTTTGCTCAGCAACATCTTTTTGCTGGGGAGTCTGGGGCTTCATATCTCATGAATAAGACCATGTTGTTCAAAATAGGTACGGAAGTGCTGATTCACAAATTCACCACCATTGTTGGATCGAAGAGCTCGGAGTTTGGTAGAGAACTGAGTAAGGATCATGGCATGGAACGACCGGAATACCTTAAACACTTCATCTTTATGTTTCAATAAATAAGAGCTAGGTCATGCGAGTACAATCATTAACAAATATGACAAACCAACACACCCCAGATCCAATAGATAGAGGTGAGGGACCCCACACATCAGAATGTACTAAGGAAAATGGAATACTACAAGTATCACATTTAAAGTCAGAAATCACGGTATTTGAAAAAAGACTAGGTAATAGATGCTTCAAATAACTAAAAGATGGACGTCCTAGACGACAATGCCACAGCCAAATCTGTCGATCCCTTCCATTGCTCTATATGTGATGAACTCGACCCATACTGAAATCTTCTATATAGTATAATCATCCCTTCTTAGTACCACGCCCAAGAATCTCCTTTGTGAGAATATCCTGAAGAAGACAAAAGGTGGGATAAATTAGTACCGCGCAATTTAATTCTGTAGTTACTTGACTTACAGATAACAATTTATATGAAGGTGAAGGCACTAGTAAAGTATTGGATAAGTGTAAGGAAGGAGACAGAGATACAGAGCCAACCCCTGTGACTGAGCAAATAACCCCATTAGTATTTGCAACACTGGTGCGTCGAGGCGGGGATGATCGAGTAAAATCATTTGCATCATATATCATATGATTTGTAGCCCCGGAGTCAAGTAACCAAGCATTATTATTCTTGTCACTGAGGGTAGTAATAAATACTGAACCAAGGTTACCTAAATCCGAGGTAGTGTTCTCACACTTAGAAGGCTCAATCTGAGGGATTAGAGACAATTGTGATTCCGCCATTACCACTGTTGTCTTGCCCGTTCATCTATTAGTGCCATCTCCATCCTTTTTCTTTTTTCCTTGCAATTCGTACCACCACTCCGGGTACCCATTGAGCTTTAAACAATTTTCACGTGTGTGTTTAGAGTTCCCACAATAAGAGCACTTTTCACTTACACCCACACCTCTGCCTTTTAGAGCCCAAAGAAGACAACCCAAGTTTCATTTCTTTTGTAGCCAGAACTACTCCTAGAGAGGTGTCGATGTTGATTATCATCACTGCTTGCCGAAGGGCCTCCCAGTGGACATATGTGTAGGCTTGTTCAATTGAGGAAAATGGTTTCATCTGTAAAACGCTTGCCCTGATGTTGTCGAGCTTGTCATCAAGACCATCCAGAAAAGTATAAACTCGATCCTCTTGTATTAATTTGTTGAAACTTTGAACATCTTTGGAGCAAACCATCAGATTTGGGTGACGAAAGTCGATTTCATGCCACAATCCTTGTAAATCCATGTAGTATTTTTCAATAGAGCCACCTAATTGCCTCAACCGTACCACTCTTCCCCGGAGTTCATACACTTGGGTAGTATCATTCCCATCAAAGAAGGTAGTTGCAATGGCATCCCAAACCTCCTTAGTGGTAGAGAATCGTATGAAATTGCCAATGAGGGTGGGGTCCAACGAGTTTATTATCCAGCCCTTGACGATGGCATTTTTCGTACGCCACTTGTGGAAGGATGGATCAGTCGGTAGTGGTGGAGGGGCATCTCCATTCAGGTAACTAAGTTTATCTTTTCCAGCTATGTTCATCTCCATAACTTGAGACCATAGGGCATAATTGGAGCCATCCAATTTGATGCCAAATTGGGGTAAAGGCTCGGTAGTTGGGGTTAGTGTCTGTGCTTTATTCAAAGCCTCAGTGATCTTCATTGTGAATTCTGTAAAGAGAGTATTGGTTTCGGGTGTTAGGTGATTGGGATTATCAAGGACATCAAGTTCTCCATGTGTTTGAATAAATGCTCAAGAGAGCACAGATAGAACATGGCTTGGGAAGAGCACAGTTAGAACAGGGCCTGGGAAGAAAGTGTTGGATCGGGTACCATGCTTTGATACCATGAAGGAATTTTGGTCTGTTTTCATTGAAACATTTACAGACAAGATGATACAATTAAATAGGAAAAGATTCTAGCCTATTTTTTACTATACAATTTTTAATGATTATATTCCCTTGATAGGGTAATTAATGCCTAAAGTTGATTGATTTTATTGCCTAAAATAAATCCCTAAAATTTCTCCTCATAGCTCACGCTGACAGAGATCATTGTATATGAACATGGGAGATTATCTAACATGCGAGACCAAAATGTTTAGACGTCGACGACATATTTAAATGAGGTTGCATACTAATAATCAATTATAAGTAACTCAATCAAAGCAAGATGATCTAAACTCAAACAAATAGGAGTATGGAAGAAGCTAGAGAATATCGAAAATAGCATTTAAGTGTAAAGAATTGCATTAGATTCAAATATTACAAGAGATGCTATTTATAGAGTTTTGGCTGAAGCAGTAACCATGAGATAATAACCATATGCTTTATTTTCCAGGTCGAAGCATCATATCACTAACTTGCTACACATTTAGAGTGTGTTTGTTTTCCATTATTGGGATAAAAATAGAATAATGAATATTATTTTTTAGAGAATGTGTGGTTGAAAAGTAAAGTAAATTTATTGGTTTGTGTGTATAATATTTTATTGGGTGAATGTGATGAAAAACTGTAACAAACAATTTTTTGAAATAATGGTAGACAAACATGGGCTTAATACATTGACAATAGATTAGTCACCCTACGACCTTGGCTGACAAATTTGACATTAATTATTACAAATATCACATCAATCATTCCTAAAGTTGCCAGTAGATCCTCTGAGAGCTAGTGTGGGCTTTGGCAAAAAGTGAATTTCAGAATGGAGGGCTTCGGCATGGAGAGCTTCAAAATCTTTTCTCTGACTTCGCCACTCCTGTGCCATGCCACTCTGACCAATCGGGGCCTTCGTTGATTTTGTCAATTTAACAGCTTGGAGCCTCGTTGGCGAGGCGTAACAAGTTTTATTATTATCCATTGGTTGTTATTGAATAAAACTTAAAATTTGGTTGTTTCCCAATTGTCTATTCCAATCTCAATATTCAATTTTGAATCAGCGAGGTTTTTTTTTTAATCAAGAACTAGCCTCAGCATTTGCATGTGAATCAACGAGCACCGATTGTCAAGTATTTAGTGTTGTTGCGAAGAATCAACAAATATTTAATCGCATTCTACAGTTGTAGTTCGCTTCTCGCTGCATTAGAAAGTTCGACAAAAAATTGATAAAAAGTTCACCAATTTAATCTTCTAACAAAATAAAACCACGGCACATAAAAGTGTTTACCTGTTTAAATAACAACCTTAGGAAATAAAAACCCTAAAACCTGATAAGGACGTAAAAGCCCCTAATGACTTCAAGTGCATAAGA
>CAIGRN010023977.1:0-7500 GCA_903798345.1 Fraxinus anomala
ATTGGAGTTTTATTGGGTTATCCAACTGAAGAAACGCGTTTCAGTTATTGCTATTGCTTTTTAGTTCCTTTCCTAGTCCCACATTGAAAACTTTGTAAAGGGAGGAGTGACTGGATGCCTATAAAATGAGCGGCCCGTTACTTATTTTAAGTATGCAGCCGTGCGGTGAGCACAAAGCGAACTATTCTTTCGCCTTTTACTAAAGAATACCGTGTGCTCGTCGCAATTCAGCGGCATACACCCATTTTTGGAGGGGTCTTTCCCGTTAGGGATTGCCCCCAACCAATTCAAGTTTCAAGTTTTTCTCACACACTTGGTTAGTGTGTGATAGATGGTTTTTGTAATTCTCGAGTCAAGGAGGTGAATAATCATTATGATTCTGTATTCGTCCACAGAATATGTGCATTTGTAAAGTTAGAGAACTTGTCGTTCTGATTCCAACTTCAACGCTTGGTTGCTTCAATGGCTTTGTATCTGTAAGAGGAACATTTCAGTAAATTGGTTTATGACTCGAGTCGAGTTATGAACACATTGCTCCAATAAAAATTTACGTTCTCTCTGCCTTTCCACAGGTCCGCCCCCCAATTGAATGAGAGCAAACGTCTACGAAAAGATCACTTAAATTGCCACGGCTATGAAGGAGCTCAAAGAAAACACACACTTCAAGGGCATGTAGTTTCTCAGGAATGAGGATAGTGATAACTTTTCAGTCAGCTTAATGAACTTGGTGTGAAGTGAGAAAACTAGTATCATTTAAGGGAACATATTCACAAACCGTTGTGAAGCATATATACAAAGATTGCAATACATAAGCAAGCATGCTATTCACCATGGACACTTCGAGGCCTGAACAGACACTGGATTATGCTCAAAGAACAAAAGAAATAAATATTGGAAACCAAACACATGAAACATTCAACGAAAATATGTGAGAAGAAGATCAAACTATAAGAACTAGCTGCAATTGAGTGTGCAGATCTTTAATCACAGGCTAAGGGTCTGTTAGGTATCATGAGAGAGATCAGGAAGTGAAGGATGAACTTCCCATCTTTCTCCCGGACTATCCCTCCCCAGTTCTTCTGCCAGCCGAAACAAAAAACCAAAGATTTGGAACATACATTCAATACATTGGTGGGAAAATACACAGAGTGGGGAGAAATAACAACCTCCTGCACATACTTAGGTTCACTGAAATCAGGCAGCCTACGTATCTCAATCATATTACGCGTCTCAACAAAAGCCATAGTTAATTCAACCACTTTCTCGCTTTCCCTCTTTTGCCTGCCCTCAAAAGAAGATTGTTCTGATTGTATGAAATATTCCATTGCCCGCATTCATCACCCCATAGCCGGAAGTGCACTGCTGCAGGAACAGTGTCTTTCAGAGCCTGTAACTCATTTTCAGGCGCCAACTTGTATTTCAATCCTTGTGCAATGGAAAGAATATATTACTGACCACTCTCTTTCACTCACTCACTCCCTCCCTCGCACACAGACAAATGAATGTGTGCACTTCCATGTGGAACTAAAAATGGTAAGCACCCGGCACCCCCTTATCAGGAAGGCTTGTGATAGTCAGTTCTACAGATGCAAAAACATTTTACTTTTAAAAACACAAACATTATGCCAGATAATCACAACAGTTCAAAGGTTAAAGCACCCTCAAAAGAATGATTTAGCTGCATATTCAACACTTCTTAACCGGTCCTTAGAAGATACTTGAGAAAAATTCAACCACCTTAAATCAGCAGTCATTCTGTTCTGTTCAACATTTCTAATTTACCTTTTTGTTTCATAAAATCATATACCATCGATAGGAGCTCAAGTGTCTTTGAACATAAGCTAACTATATATGTGGTGCAAGTGCAGCATTTCAACTCAATGGCACCCATCCTCTCTATGCATTTGCAGGTAAATGTTAAGCAAAAGCTACACTTGAATAATGTCAAGAATTTCCCCGTTTCTTTTAACTATAATCTGTTCATAATCTTCCGTGATTCGTATATGGATAAGAGTATCAATACTCGTGCTTCCTGAAGTAACTTTTGGGAACAAAACTATTTAAAAAGAGTATCTTCAATTAAAAAGCAGTTGGTGTCCAGGGACGACAGACATTCTTTGATGATATTTGATCACCATCATTTGAGTAACCAACCCATGGACTTAAGAGTGGCCTTGTTGTATCTCAACAAACATATTGTACGTTAAAGGAAAATGGTGGAAGTTGATGACGTTAAGCATTTCTAGTGCAAGCAAACATAGAAGTGAGAAAGATTTGAGAATCCAATTTTCCGAGGAGGACATAAGAACCCTCAAAACAGAAAAAAATGGTTGCGAGCTACTGATTTGAAGATCATTTCGTTGCTCTAACACTTGCAAAAATAGCTGGTATGCAACTCCCGCGATGTATTTCTACCACTGAATGGATTCTAATAGGATTACATCAAGCATACTCAGGTCGAGTATTTTAGTTTGATGTGAATTTTGTTGCCAGAAAATTTAAGATGATTAATGAAATTGCCTTAAATAGTTAAATGTGACATTAGCTTCACTTTTCCCACCAGTTTGTAGCAGCTGTTATTGGTGTGAGTTGAAAGGAGTGTTGATTGGATATTTACAATGTAAAATAGTGAATAGTAATTCATACTACGAGCAAAGGCAAATCAATATCTCGTTATTTTTATGTTAATTGTGCTAATGAGAACAACTAAGAAAGTTGTAAAATAGTGATTTGAGGATGAAATTTGGTAAAGACGTATTAAAATGTTTTCGGTTCTATCAAGAAGGAAAGTAATAGTTGAGATTAATTGTTCGACGAGGTTTTCGTTTTCAATGGAATTTCATTACAACTTTCAATTTTAAATGATCAAAATATGTTTGCAACGGAGTATTGAAATACTCCATAAAACGATAATGAGAAATATTGCAATTTGTGTGGCAAAGCCTAAACAAAGTAAATTTAATTTTTTCTCCAAATATATATTAATAACTTCTTTATTATTATTATTATTATTATTTTGTTATTAAAATAAGTAACTCATTTATTTATAAGTAATAAGTAAAAATAATTTTACTGATAAATGAACTTTTTAAGCTTAGCTGTTGGTAAGAAGTCGTGCTATTAATTTGATGATTTGGAGTTTTATTAGTCAATCCAATTGAAGAATCGCGTTTTTGGGATGGCCAGCTATTACGTTTCTAGTTGGAGAATTTATTGCTTCCTTTCGTATCCCACATCGAAAACTAAGGAAACGGACCAGCGAAAAAATGCTTATAAAACGAACGGCTTGTGTCCTTCTATAGTCACGCAGCCGTGCGGTGAGCACAAAGCGAACTATTCTTTCGCCTTTTACTAAAGAATACCGTGTGTTCGCCGCAATACAGCGGCATACGCCTATTTTTGGAGGGGTCTTTACCATTAGGGAGAGCCCCAACCAATTCAAGTTTCAATATTTTATCAGCTAGTTTTGTGTCAGTGTTTGTTCTTGACAACTGGATATGTTGAACCTTTTATCAATGGTGAGTCTGCCATTCGAAAAGTCGATTCCTTCTTGCTCGATAGGGGGCGCTTCCATTCATCAGTGCACAGACTAGAAGGGGCCTTTACGAACTGCGCTTGATAGTTTAGCGTAATAGGCTTAAGATTTAAGCAGCTCAGATAAGTACCTTTGGTCGGTTCGCTCAGGTGGTCTTTACTTATCTTCTTTAATGTTTAGAGTTGTCCTAGGTCTTCCCTAACGTTAAGAGTTGTTTTGGTTCGAGTCTCAAACAAGAGAAGATGATCGTAGCAAAATGCTACTTCGTTTCTTTAATTGGAACTAGCTTCTATTGTAATAAGATTAAAGAATGAGAAGGGCTTGATGTTCAGAAGGATGCCCACAGAATTTCATCATAACACACATTTGTGGGTCCCGCACAATTTTTTTTAAAAAAAATACATGGTGAGTCCCGTGCATTTGTGTGTGTTCTGACCAAATTCTGGTGGGTTTCTTTCTGTACATGTGGAAAAACCAAAGGAAATTACTCGGGAAGATCATACTAAGCTGCAATGAGAGAGGCAAAATTTTCTTCACAGTGGCTTTAGGTTCTGTTTGGTACCACAAGAGAGATGGCGAAGTGAAGGATGAACTTCCCCCTCTTTCTCACCATCTACACTCACCACCAATTCTTCTATTTAACAACAGAACAGAAAAGGAGGAGCTATAACACGAACAGATAAATTAACACAATCAAACATTCAATGCAATGGCGAGAAAATACGTGACTGGGGAGAAATCAGTCTCATGCACGTATCTCTTGGAATCGTTGGAATTACGCACCCTATGTATCTTACTCGTATTAGGTGTCTCAACAAAAGCCGAAGTGACTTCATCTACTTTCTCTGCCTTCCCTCGAAATAAGATTGTTCCAATTGTATGAGAGTAAGCCATTGGCTAAAAGAATAATTTGGCCAGGCTCAAACGCATCACACTCCTCAACCCATAGCTGGAAGTGCACTGCTGCAGTCTTCTCCGCCACCGGTGCAAACATCTCTAGTTTTGCCCTTCCAATGTTACCGGACTTTTATCCAACAGTATGAACTTAGCATTTTTATTGTTTTGTGCTGCAGGACCAATGTCTTTCCAAGCATGTAGCTTTTTTGGGGATCCATCTTATATATCTTATCCTCCTGCAATCACAAGTAGAAATATTACAGACCTTTCTCGTTCACATATGCGCACAAAAATATTGAAAACGGTCCAAGAGCAATTGGTTTGAAGATTATTTCTTCGTTCAGACATTTGAACAAACAACTGGTATGCAACCCTCAACTGGGTTACCCCAGAAAGCCTAAATCTTTGTGGAACAAATTACAGATCTGTTAGTTTGAATGCCTGAAACTTACCTTTACAGAATGAAAATTCAGCTGCAGAATCTAAAGAAAAATGGACTTGAAAAAGCTGTATAGTTTATACAGAGAGAAATGCCCCTTTTTTATTTAAAATAAATTAAAAATTGCAGGGGTTTAGTCTCTTATAAATAAAAATAAAAATAAGAAAAATGTCAGCACGTAAACGACGCCGCTTTGTGGAGTACTACTACACCCCGTATTTTCTTTTCTAAACCCTAAACCCTAAAAAGTTGCAAGTCCTCTGCTCCTTCAAACTCCATCAATGGCGGAAGATGAATCGAGAATCTCCGCATTCAAAACTTTTCCCGTTAAACCGAAGCTCCGACCCACTTCAAACAAAGCCACACCCACACCGGAATCCAATTACTGGAAATCCTTCAAAATCCCTAAAGACATTGAATTCACTCCATCAAAATCTGTAATTTACCCTATAACTTCAATTGCGTTTTCCCCAATTGCTCCTCATGATTTCGCCGCCACCCATTCTGCTAATATTTCTATCTTTTCTGGCAAAACTCTCGAGCGTAATTCTACTATTGCCTCTGCCTTTAACGATTCCGCTACTTCTGCAGCCTTCCGCTGCGATGGGAAGCTTCTTGCTGCCGGAGATTTGACTGGGACAGTTCATGTGTTTGATGCAAAGTCCAGGACCCATCTCCGCCGTTTGAAGGGTCATTCTGCGGCGGCGCGCCTTGTGCGCTACCCACGCGCCGACGATAAGTTTCACTTATTCTCCGGCGGTGATGATTCTGTTGTGAAGTATTGGGATGTTACCACTGAAACATGTCTTTTTGATCTTTTGGGCCAAAAGGATTATGTCCGGTGCGGTGATGCTTCCCCTGTGAGTGATGATATGTTTGCGTCGGGATCATACGACCACAAGGTAAGGGTTTGGGATGTTCGGGTTTCAAATTCGGGGTCTGTTATGGAACTAAACCATGAAAAACCTGTTGAAAGTGTGCTATACTTGCCATCTGGGGGTTTAATTGCTACTGCAGGTGGTAATTTTGTGAAGATATGGGATGTGATTGGAGGTGGAAAATTGTTGTATTCGATGGAGAGTCATAATAAGACTGTGACTTCGCTTTGTGTGGGAAAAATAGGGAAAGGAATTGGAGAGGAGGCTCAGCAGTATAGAATTTTGAGTGTTTCTTTAGATGGTTATATGAAAGTTTTCGATTATGCAAAGTTCAAGATTACTCATTCGATGAGGTTTCCAAATCCTCTCCTGTCGGTTGGATTCTCACCGGATTGTTCAACACGGGTGATTGGGACTTCAAATGGGACTTTCTATATTGGAAGGAGGAAAGTGAACTTGGAGAGTGATGATACGGGAGATGTTGTGGAATTTGGAGCTGTAGAGGTTGAACCTGAGAGAAGGGTTTTAAGGCCCACGTATTTTAGATACTTCCATCGAGGGCAAAATACAAAGCCTTCGGAAGGGATTACTTGATTACGAGGCCAAGAAAATTGAAGTTTTCCGAGCATGATAAGTTATTGAAGAAGTTTAGGCATAAGGAGGCATTAGTGGCAGCTTTGAGTGGAAAGAATCCAGAAAATTTGTTGGCTGTTATGGAGGATTTAGTGGCCAGAAAGAAGTTGTTGAAATGTGTATCTAATTTGGACAAAGAAGAGCTCAGATTGTTATTGGGGTTTCTGCAAAAATACTGCCCAATGCCTAGATATGCCGGGTTTTTGATGAGGTTGGTGGATAAGGTTGTTGAAATGCGAGCCGATGATATAAAGTCTTCTGATCAATTACGAGGTAATATTAGAAATCTGAAGCGAGATGTTGAAGAGGAAATCAGAACACAACAGTCCATGCAAGAAATACAGGGTATAATCTTTCCAATGCTTAAGATTGCTGCAAGGAGATGAACTTTACACAGTTTCTCTCAATTATTCGGTACATTTCTAACTTCTTGTTCTCTGGGGTATCCTGGAAAATGTGAACGGCTTTGGAATTTTCTTACGTTGGCTCCATCGTTGTTTATTTATTATCAATGTTGATCTCTTGAAGAAACGTGACCATCCTCTTGGATAGAATTTTGCCAGACTGCTTGCTTTGATAATTTTTGGTTCAAAAAAATTGTTGAAGGTAGTATTTAATGAGACGTGTGCAAAAAAATATATTTTGTATCTTTCTGATGATAACTGCATAGATTGCATTGAGAACATTTTCCAGCATAATATTAAGAAAAGTATGATTACTCGATGCCTGCGAAATTTAAGATAATATTGTACTTTTTTGGCATTCTATGACCATTATCTGTTAATCTGACACGTTCACCAAGACAAGAAGTTAGTGATGATCTGATGCCCATATCATCACGAGTATTGCTATATAGCACCATTGGTGCTAAAACACCATCCTATGTGGTAGCATGGTAGGTCCAATTAAATGAGTCACATAATACCACATTTAATTGGACCGTCATTTAATACCACCTAACATGTAACGTAGGGTGGTGTTTTAGCACTAGAATCAGTCTACAGGTACAGGAAATTGGTGCAGAAATTTGAAATGGACAACACAGATTCAAAGATGGGGGAAAAAAAAAAAAACACACAGATGCACAGGATGCTGCTGTGTACAAATTCTGTGAGTTA
>CAIGRN010023986.1:0-10876 GCA_903798345.1 Fraxinus anomala
TGTAGAATTTGATTTTATCTTCTCTCTAATAAAAGACAAATTGAAAATTGGTTCCAAAACAGAAGACAAGATGTAATACTTGTAAATATTCATTAATTGAAGTTATGACATTGTTTTATGTTAGAGCGAGTCATGAATTTGATTTGATTTTCTCATTTTCTCCAAGAAAAGTAAATAAATAAACACAGGCCGTCAAAAACTCAATATTTGTTGAGCATTTAAAAATGACATTGTTTTATAATTTAAGCGAGTCCTGAATTTGATTTCATTTTCTCTTTTTCTCTAAAGTAAATAAATAAACACAGACCGTAAAAAAAACGCAATATTTGTGCAGCATTTAAACCCAAATGAAATGTCAATAAATGAAAACACTAGCTATGTTTGTATGTGTGTGTGAAAAAGAGATAGTTCAAGTGCATATGAAATATGCATTTTTCATAATTTATTTATTTGTTTTATTGTTGTTATGCAAATGATCTGTCGTTTGGAAATGGGGATCGACTTATCCAGGTCGCGGGAGTTGAGATGGCAGAGGGAGTTCGGGGGCGTTAAGGAATTATGATTTTCATGTATGTATGTAATTGAATATTTTCTAATGTTTTTGAATTAAATTATTAATAAGTGAAATTATATTTAGTTTGTGTAAATTGTAATTAAATAGATTTTTTGGAAAAAAAAAATCGCGTGCGGAGACACGGAGTCGTGTCTCCACACTGTATGGAGACACGCTTTTTTCCTGTTAAATAAAAATTAAGATGTCAATTTATTAGTTTTTTCCTTCTCATGAATTAAACAATATTTCAGAAGGTTGATCTTGTGCGGACACCAGTGTTCGCGCGCCCAGACACCAGAATTTTTTTTTCAGTGCACAAGTGCAATTGTGTCCTTGGTAGATGCACATCGCGGACATCCTCTGTATCCCTCTGAACTTTTTTCAATCGCTTAAACTTTTTGCTCTCCCAATTAATTTTAACAAAATGCAAATAATTAAAAATTATGGATTTAACAGAACCACCAACCCTAAAATTCACAAAAACCACCAAAGAATGCACACGTAGAACGTCCAAGTTTTGGAAGAGGAACATAGATATTGCTTTCCTGAAGAAGCTCGTAGTCATCCTCGTCAAGCATATATTCCAATTTAACAGAACCACCAACCCTACATGACTCAGATTCACTCTTCAGTTATTTCACAGCAAACATAAAAATGAGAAAAAAAAACCATGACATACTTATATGAATAAAAAGTATTTTTTTCTTCTTCTTTTGCATGTCCTTGTCACTGTCAGCTCTTAGTCACCATTTGCAGATATCAAAGCACAACCATTCTTGAGTTGTTTTAGGATAAATTCAAATCTACTTACTTTAATTCTTGACCAAGTATTTATTGACAAAAAATAAATAGGATTTTTAAGATGCATGTGAAGTGTTATATTAATGTAAATCCTCACAGAAAAGCTG
Source organism: Fraxinus anomala (assembly GCA_903798345.1). Classification (NCBI taxonomy): domain Eukaryota; kingdom Viridiplantae; phylum Streptophyta; class Magnoliopsida; order Lamiales; family Oleaceae; genus Fraxinus; species Fraxinus anomala. The sequence goes on from CAIGRN010023986.1 coordinate 1,462, forward strand.
TTGAAGCTGATACTTGATTGTGTCACAAATTCGGTGTCTTCATTCTGATTTTTTGCTATTTCATTCACTTTATTGCTTCATAGGTTACACGCGAATATTGTTGGGTTCCTAATTCTACTAGCACTGGAAATCATCACAATATTAATATAGACAAATCATGCCTCATACACAATCAAATTGTTGATCCCAATTCAGGGCAAAAGCTCCAATGAAAGTTTTCTTACTCAAAGTTATATCAGTCACGGAGACACAGCTTCGTGTCTTTGGCGCCAATTTTTTTTCTTTCTTTCTTCCTCCTTCAATATTTTTGAATGATTAATACTCTTCTTAAACAATCATTAAATTTGCTAATTTACCAAATATCAAACTTTGCAAATTTTAAATCCAACTACAGGAAAAAAAAAATATAGATAAAGAAGAAGTAGAAACTCACCAGCTATTGGTCCAATTTCAAGCTTGTCAACTGAAGAATGAAAAGATGATGAGCCGATGATATAAAATCACTCCAACAAAACTTGGCCTACTTTTTTTTGCTTTGACACCAATATTACATGCAATTTGGAAGCTTGAAAGAAGAATAATTTATTTGTCGTTTGAAATCAAAATAATATATTTACTAAATTTACATGTACTGTGGAAAATGGCAAAATGCAGTATAACTAAGTCGATAGTGAATTTGCATGTAGTGTGGAAAGTGGCAAAATAAAGTCGATTTGCAGATATTTTTTTTATTTATAATTACACGTATCAATTAAGTCAATAAATACGACAAATTATTATTATTTTTTGTCCACATGTGGAACAGTACCAAACCAGTTCCAAACTAGATCAATGTGAAAATCAATGTGACAAAAATGAATAGTGAATCTCACCTTCACTCTTTTTGAGAGAATGAGGGATATTCTTTAAAAAAAAAAAAAAAAAACTTTTCACAAAATTTATTTTGAAAAAACATGCTTAAATTGAAGACAAAGTGATCATATTCCCTCATTGGTTTTCTCGCATTCCAGTTCAGTTTGCTAGCACTATTTTGTTTTTTCTCATTTTCATTTTGATTAATAACTTTATTTAAGTAAATAATTAAATTTTAAAATAAATAAACCTTCTCTAATTTAAATAATTTATTTTGATATCACAAAAGTTCTAAAAAAGTAGCGTTTCACTTAAAAAGTAACTTTCAAGTTTTTAAGTTTAAACAAAAATTGTCATAATTTATTATTATTATTTTTTTCCCAAAAAATTTCTAACATGGTTTAACACCAAATGCCTTAGAGCATATTTAAAAGACTCTTTAACACATGAGATTCTCTCTATTTTAAGGAGTAACATTTAAAATCATGTTTCAAAAGACTCTTTAAATTAACATTTTAATTTAGGGAATGGATTTGACTCTCCAAGTTTGGAAAACCAAACTCATCAATGTAGGAAAATAATAAAATAATATAAAGAAAAACTAGTTAAAATAAAAGATAAAGAAAAATAATAAATATTTTTGGGAGTAGTAAAATTAAGTGTTAAATATAAAGAGCTTGTCGGAGTACTTCAAAATTTTAACTCTCTAAATTTATAGATGTTCTCCAAATGATAGAATATACTCTTTAAAAATAAAGAGCATTTTGAAGATGCTCTTAGAGCTCTTAGTGTTTGGATTCTAGCTTCTCGTTTTGCTATTTGCTAGAACGATAATAGCATATTAAACTTATTTTTCAATAAATTTAAAATCAACTACGAATTTGATCTCCTAAACACGGTGCTTAATTTATACTAAGCACCATGTTTAGGTAGCAAAATAAATTATCCACTAATGTAGTGTGCCACCTAAGCACGGTGCTTAGCATATCATTACTATATATATATATATATTTATTTATTTATTTTTGGCTATAAAGTAGTGTCATGATTAAAGTCATAATTATATATTTAACCACCCCAACAAACTCCAGGAAGTTTTGATCTGCTCCTCTATTCTAACTTATTCTATAATTAGAAAACTTCGTTTTAAGTCTACGCAAAATATGTCACAAACACTTAAATCTACTTATTATTAACATGATTGCACAAACATAAAAACCACAAAAAAAATGCATGAAAAAATTTTATTAACATGATTGCACAAACATAAAAACCACAAAAAAAATGCATGAAAAAATTGGAAAGATAAGTATTGGAAATGTAATAATTATATCTAAAGTCGTTCACATTATGATTAAAAACTTTCAGCTAGTAAAAAAATTCCTTGCATTTCTGTATTCGGGCCTAAAGCATTACAACAAGATGCACACTGTTTTATCAAAAAAGCATCACAACAAGATTAAGCCACGCTTCCACTTGTTGCTGTCCTGATTATCTGAAACAAAGCTGGAAGAGGAGAGAAGAAGAATTCATTATTCGGTTCCGGTTGTAAAATCAGCTCATGGCAAAAAAAGAAGGTTATTGTAAACTAACAAACATTATGATAGATAGATCTCATAATGATAACAAGCAAATACACTAACAAACATTATGATACTATTCAGACGACAATGCGGTTCCAAAACAAGTATGCCAACACAGCAGGATCTCGACATAAGATTTTGAACACGACTTTACATATTGGAATAAAGAATTGTGAGAAGATTAAATCTTACATGATCCAATGACGACAAATATGAAGAAGCCAAGCAAGATAGGGCCAACGGGATAGTTGTTTCCCTTCTTAGTGCTAGGGTCTGGGACAAGCCCTCGTTTGGTAATGTTTTTCTCAAACTTCTCCACCTTCCTGTCAGCAAGCCTCCTTGAAGTTGTCTGAAGGAAATAAAAATATTACAGTCGACTAGTAAGTAAAATATTGCACAGCATGCTAAAGAACCAACATTGATTAAGAGGTATCCAAAATTACAAAAAACTTAGAAAAAAAAAAAACCACAATCAACACGCTCCAAAAACAGATAGAAGAACCTGAAAAAGAACTCAGAATAAACGAAAATGCCAAATGCTCCATTAAATTATTGGAGCTGCCTAACAACCAAAGGAGAGTTATGGCTTATTTGGTAGAGTTTTTGAAAAGTTAAAAGCTGCTTCCGAAACTAAAAAGTCACTTTTGAACATATTTTGACTAATTTTTTGAAAATGCTTTGTCTTGCTAGAAGAGTTTCTAGAGGAAGCTGATATAAGTAGTAGCTTTCTTGGAAAATTCTTCTGTAAGAAGCAAAAGCAAAAACATAACCTGCCAAACGGGTCATTGTCGGACAATTATACCTTGAAAGATTCAAACATCAATTTCTTTTCTTCTATTGATTCACCCAAAAAGGAACTACACTTTCAAAATAATCTAGAAATTTTCTTTGTATGCCTTTTTTCTTGTTCGAATAATGTTATCTAGCACCAATGGCGTTGATCACCAATCTAGATGTCAAACATGTCCTAACTCTTATTAAATGAGTCATAAATTCTTGTATTTAATTAAACCCGTAATTTAATAAAACAAGTACCGCTACCTAGACCGATATTAAAGCATCACTCTTCTTTTCCTTTTCCCACATAAATAGTGAATCATATCAATATGTAGGTATGAAAACTCATATTTTCTTTCAATTAACTAACATAATGCAGATCATTACTACATGTCACCGTGTTAACTCTGGAAACAAGCAAAAGATTCCATATATTACGAATCAAAACTAATTCTCGTTTTTTTTGTCTAAATGAAGTAATAGATCAATAAAATACTCAATGATCCACAAGAAAATAAAAGAAAGAAACTGTTAACTTATAATTTTACAAGCATAATCTTCCCAAATTTTGTTTATTTTTTATCAGCAATTTTGAACTTATTACTAGCATCTTACTTGGGTTGAAAAATTTTCACCATCGCAATTGCTTTTCACACAAAACAACACCTCCAAACAAATTTCTAATTACGTAATAACATTTATTTTACATTTACTCACCGAAGAATTTATGCAATTAATAATCAATGCAGAACGCTACGCGATCCACATTAAGATTGAAGATAACAAATTCATACTCACGAGCAAAGTTCAAAAGAAAAAAGAAAAAAGCCCCCAATTCACACCAGATAAAATCACATAACAATACATAATTCAATAAAATTAATTAATATACAAATCAGAAGCATATTTAACAGAGACAAACTAAAAATAAATATGAAAGGTCAAACGAACAAAATTCTTACCATTGTAAAAGGGAGATCGGGAATCCGGCAACAATTGGAACAAAAAAAAAACGGGAGAATTACAGGTGATAAGCTCCGGCGGCGGCGAAGCAAATTGGAGACCAATCTAACTTATTTTTCTCTTTTTTTTGCTTATTTTTTCGACCGACTTATAATTGGTTGGAGAATTAAACAGTTCAGAGGTATTTATAGATGAGATTACGAGAGCAAATAATAAAATACCCACAAATTTCGCGTCATGGAATTCTTGTGATTGGATCAAACGCGTGTATGGTCACGTGTCGTTGTCTGATTGGATGATTTAGGTGCACTATTCTTTTTATTCATGGATAAATGCTCGGACTATATTTTCGTAATTATATTGTGTAAAATGTAAATTAAGGTATATTAATTTCACTCAAAATTTCTAAATGCAATTTTGATATGTATTTGGCCCTTTAGCCATTGATTCTCGATATCCTTAGAAGATGTTTTCTGTGCTTTCTGATAGTTGAAACATCTTCCATTTATATAGGAGTCTTAGAAATTTTATCCTGATTTGGTAAAGAGAAGAATTCATGGATCAGATTTTAACTATCACCAAATCAATTTTCATACCTTAAGTTTAAAAATTCCAAGAATCAGTGTTTATTAATTAATTAAATATATTTTATTAATTAAATATATTAAACTTACCATTATACAATTTAATTATAATATAATATAATTAACCCACCCCACTTTCATCTCCGACAGCCCTACTGTTCTGGGCCGTTCTACTTCGACGATTGTTTCGGTGACTGTTTCGACGATCGTTACGATGACTGCTCCAATTTCGACAATTGTTAAGGTCACAATTATATGCAATTTGATCACAATTATCTAATTAATTAGTTAAAAATTAATTTTCGTTCACAACATATCAAATTATTGGTCACATTTTTTCTCAATCATAAATAAAAAAATTTATAAGTCACGGACTATTTCTTGATCACGAGTCAAAATTTTATAGGTCACCTATTATTCATTGATCACGAATCGAAAATTTTATTAGTCACAACTCATTTATTCATTACAAATTCTCGATCACAACTTATCAAGTTATTGGTCACAACTTAATTTCTAGTCGCAAATCAATAATTTTATAGTCACAGGTTATTTCTTGGCCACGAATTAAAAGTTTTTATAGGTCACGGACTAAAAAATGAAAATTTTTATTGGTCACAACTCGATTACAATTTAATAAATTGTGAGTCACACTCACAATTTTTATCTCACATATTATTTATTTGTCAAAAATTAACCAATTATTGGTCACAATCAGCCAAATAATTGGTCACAGACACCTACCACATCTTATCTCATCTCATCCCACCCAAGACCACCGCCACAACCACCCCCACCGCCATAGCCACGACACTGCATACAGCACACAACAACCACCACTGCACCGCACACATCCACCGCCACGACACCGCACACAGCATCGCCGTAAAAAAACACCACTAAACCTCTACCACCATCGCCACGACACTGCACACGACCACTTCCAACGCACACAGCACCACACGATTCAGTCAACCATCGCACCTACAGCACCACATAGCACATCACTGCCACACCCACCACNCCGCCGTCGCCGCCGCAACATCGCACACGACCACCCCCAACGCACACCTCACACGATTCAGTCAACCATCGCACCTACAGCACCACATAGCACATCACTGCCACACCCACCACCGAACTGTCATCGCCATACCACTCAAAAAAGGGAAGAAGAATGGATCTGCACTCCCAAATTGTAGCAACGGTCCGACGAACAACTCCACGCCGAAAGGACGAACAACTGAAGGGCGCACCACCACCCGTACACGGCACCACACCACTCACCCGATCGTTGCACTACACCGTACACCTCCACCGCACCAAAGCACATCACCGCACACAACACTCGATCTCAGTTCCTACCACTGCACACCTCCACCACCACAGCACTCCACACCTCCACCATCGAACAGTCGATGAGCGAAGCGGATCTGCATCGACACGATGAACACAACGACGTCGCCGGCAGAGATAGGAGGCGTCGCCGGTGAAGGTTGGTAGAGAGAGAGAAGAGAGAAGGCAAAGAGAGAAAAGAAATGGAAATAGTTTCTAGGGTTTGGGATGAAATTGATTAATGTTTTAATATAGTACCTGATTTTTGAGTAAATAAACTTTGGACCTGATTTTTAAAAAGTAATCTTTAAATACCTGGATTTATGTAATTTTCACTCGCCACTTCCTCGTTGGCCTTTAAAGGCAATAGCAGGCTTTTCTTTACCAAGTCTGTCTTACTGCTCATTTTATGATAAATATGTTCATGTTTGGTGTTGTTGAAAAATCTAATTAAAATTTAAGTTAAAGTCAACAATTAACATCTATTTGGCACTCATTAAATTATAATTCATTTTTCTCTATCTTCTTATTAATCACATATTTTTCAATAAAATAATAATATACGTAAACTCAAAATTTTTCCTTTCTTTTTTAGTAACACATTCTACCAAAAATTACTATTACAAAAATTATAATTTCAAATAATTGGGGCCAGAGGAGGACTTAACTTTTACCACACATTTCATAGCACTCACAACTTTTCAACTACATATTTCATTAATTTTTATCAAAATCTATTAAAATTCTGATTTTAACTCTACCAAACAGGGATTATTTATTTTATGGACTAGACTCAATAAGTATAAGAAATTTTAATCATTTATAAATGATTTAACTTCATTTTCAATCATACATTTTTTTAGACACATAAGTACTATTCACTATCCACGACTAATTTTTAGTTATTTATAAATTAAACTGTTCATAAATTCTTCCCACGGGGATAAATAATGTGGGATTCCATAAAGGTGCCCCCATTTAGGCCCTGTTTGGTTTGGATTAAAATTCAATTGGAATTTCGAGTCAAAATTAACATTTAATTTTAACCATTCATTTTATGGGATATACAACTTTTTAACTATACATTTCTTCAACTTTTATTAAAATCTATTAAAATTTTAATTTTAATCTCTACGAAACGAAACAAGGAATTAGTGTTATATTACAAGGCAGTGTTAACAAGGCATGCATCATGAGGTCATGCCGGAACATAAATGCACTCAGAAAGGCAGACCAAACGATGCTTGACATGCTTGATTAGTTTTTGGAGTTTTGACGACGACTAGAATAAATATTAGGCTGCCACCCAAATATTTTTTTGTTGCCCTTGAGACCACATTTTTACTACCTTATTTGTTTTCAAAGCTATGTTTGGCTCATGTATAAAATTACTTATAAACAATCAAGATATTTTTTATCCATTTTTAGATTCGAGGAATTCATAAATACTATTCATTTATTTCTATTCTTTTTATAATTTAAAACATTTATAAAAACTCTCCAAACATGCTCCTAAATACATAAGTTGCTGCAATTGGTTCAACACCATATTAATCGAATAATAACAAAGTTGAATAAAAACTATTCTCATGATATGCAAATTCTAAAAAGTTTCTAGTTGCTCGATTTGAAAAGGTAAATAGGAACTTTAATTAAATAGTATACACAAAGTTCTTTAACTTTGATGTGTGCTTTCGTGTTCTTGTTCAATTCGTAAAAGATCAATCTTCTTGTTATATTCTCTCGTGTTTGTGACTATACCAACTCGTGTACACCATACGAGGATTCTTGCAATTCAAGCACAAGGCAACAAATGAAGAAAGCGAAACTCTTTCTTCTTTCTCTCTCGATTTTTCGACCGCTCACGTTGTTGGAGTTTGGGTATAACCCGAATTCTTTGTTGAAATAATTGAAAAATTCTAATTGAAGTGCATATCTAGAAGAATTCAATTTGGAATGTTATTGGAGTTCTATGTCAAGTTGAAATTCTATTTTGAAAGTCCATTGGGAGTTAGAAATTGGTATTGGACTTAATTTTTTAGTATCCTACATCGTCAACAACTATACTAAGAGGGTTTGGATGTCCCCTACACGTTCCTTATAAATATTAGACTTTTCTATACAATTTCATAATGTGAGAAAAGTGATTACTGACTTTTAAGATCATTGTAATATTTCTCTATCTTCATTATTTGTAGTACAATAAAATCTCATAATTCTCCTACCACATTTTCTTCTCTTCTTTTATTCTTTTACTCGTGATCAAATACTTCATTATTACGCCATATAACTTCAACATTTCAATCCAGTGGTTGATTCCACATCAAGTGGTATCGAACTATACGTGATTTTTGAATTTCTAACCATTGGTATAAGAGATTCTGTGTATAATTAACACAATAAGTGGTATCAGAGCAATCCGTCAGTTATCAACACACGTGAAGATTTCTTGTGGTGGCTTATGCTCCTAGTTCCCCAGACTTGTGTCTTGTTCTATTGCTCTTGAATCCTCCATTACTTAAGTTCTATTTCTAGGCTGTCTTTGTATAAATATGTTTCTTCTAATTAGAAGCCACAAGTTTCAAATAGACTGTTTATTTAAATTTACGTGATTTGAATGTGAACTCCATCAACCCTTCAATTACCAAATTCAAATAATTTATTTCGAAGTCCCATATTTAATTTGAGAAAAAATAATTTTTAGAAAACTTCAAATGCTCATCATAGTATCAATGGCATGTCTCATATTTAGCCACGTTGACTTGCAAGATGAATCCTTTAAAGTCAGAATTTTTTCATAAAAGACATGATTCCTAGTTAATTGCGATAGCAAGAGATTCTCTATTGCGACTGTAAAGCATCGTAGTCTCTATTGGAAAGCGAAGTTGACCCGGTAAATATGAAGTAGATCTCGATAGAGCACATGAACTCTTTAGTTGAAGAAATTAGATGGAATGGATCATCGCTTGAGTGGGTCATGATATTATCCGTGTGTCAATTGTTACAATATGTAGTACTAGGTTTGAGGAAATTTGTTAGAGATGTACAAACAAAAAATCTATATCGACTATTTGACAGTAATTTGATTCAATAGTTGAACTAAATTATCTGAATTGACTACTCATAGTTCATACGTGAACAAGACATTAGGGAGGAGGAAAAAGAAGGTGATTGTAGTCTAAAGTAGTTAATGGGTGTGTTCAAGCCAACAAAGCGAATCCCAACGGTAAATCAATCTCAACGTGTTTATCTTTTAATTAACCCAACCACTTTCTCAAAACACATTATTAAAGTGAGGCCAAAATTAAAAAAAAAAAAAAA
>CAIGRN010023991.1:0-15087 GCA_903798345.1 Fraxinus anomala
CGTTTAGATACTAAAGAGTAAAAATTACCAATATATTTCACTATCATTTGGACTGGTGCCATATAACATATTCTTATTTAATAACACAAATAAAAAAATAAAAAAGAGAAAATCACTAATAGAAAGAAGCACAAAAATTATCGAGCACATTTGTATCTCCAGTTTGCTAAGCATGTTTGAGCATACTTAACCAATATTTGGTGAAAATTAAAATTAGATTTTTATCAGAATTTGATGAAGAGTAATACTCATAGTAAAAATGTATATACACGACAGTTTGTTATTCGATACACGAGACAATAAAAAACTAGCACATTAATGCATCAAATAACAAACTGTCACATGTATACCACATATAGCGAGACCCATATAATCGAAACTTTCTATCCATAGGAATTCAATACACTACACTATAGTGTCTTTCACTATGAATAAAATTATTCTTTGAGAAAAAAATGATAAAATGTGTGATTGAAATTTTTTGAATTATATGAAATATATGATTAAAATTAATTATTGCTTTTGACTTAGATTAAAATCTAAATTTTGATTTTTATCAGACATGGGCTTATAAGAAGTAGAGTCACATTTTTGATCTGTTTGGAAGGGATTCTTTTCATTTTCTTTTTTTTTTTTAATTTCAAATTAATTTTTTCTAATAACTCATTTAATCAGATAAATCATTTGCACAAAATTATCTAAACATATTTAAATGTAGTTTCATAGTATTAAGAGCAACCAAATGAATCTTTATAGGGTTATAGATTTATTTTTAGTGTGAAAAATGTGAAGCCCAAATGATATTTAACGCATTTTTAAATGAAAAGGTACAATTAGTATTAATTGTGACGAAATATTTGAGTTCAAATATTGTCATCAACCACTCATTAAAAATTGTATGTGTGCTCGACTTTTAAAGAAATAATAAACATGATATCACATGAAGAGGCATGTTTAAGACAGAAAATAAAATTACTGAAAATTTAAATTGAAAGAAAAAATGAATCGAACTCAAAAAATAAAATAAAAAATATTTTTTGTTATTTTGCTCGTAAATGCGACTTCGGAACCTCCGTCAATAAAGACGCGTCAACACCAATTTGGTGGTGGGTAGGTGTGAGAGTATCGCCACCCTAGTCGTTTTGTGCAAAGTCACACGTTGGATCTTTCCATTTCTTTTCCTTTCACTAATTTGTGGTTGAGCCCTCGATGATTCAGTTATTGTGAATGTTACCCTAGAAAATACTTTTTATTGCGTGTTGACCTTGTTGACTACACTAATCAAGAAAAATTGGGGAGTGTTTGGTTAAAATTTTATTCTTATATTTTCTTGTTCTGTTAATCCTTATCTTCTTATCACGAAGGTGGGTCGAAAATGAGTAAAATGAAAGGAAAAGATAATATTTGTCTATGTCTCTTCTCAAAGTGTAAATATGTTTTGAGAGTACTAAATAAGTTAATGATATTTGTAAATTCTTGAAGTATAAAAATTAAAAAATGATTTGAGTGTTTATAAATATAAGTCAAACATAGGCTAAATGACCTGCGTGGTTTCTCATTTTCATTAATTTGTTTATTTTAATAAATAAGTAGATTGTCGATGAAATTTGAAAGTATCCTACACAAAAACTATAGACGAGTATATATGTTTTCGAAGCACGAGGGTGTAAATGCAAAACTCCAAATTTGTGAGTAGGTGGAAGGCTGGCAAGCATGATTGGTTCATAGGATTCAACTTCCCAATACTTTGGGGATTTTGTCTGTTTGGTCAAAACCAATAATTTTTTAATTAATATTTATATTAAGATTGTTGTACCCAATTTTGTATAGTTTTTTGATTAACTAAGAATTTAATGCGGCCAAAAACACAACTTTCTTACATCGAAATATAACCCGTTATTTGACAAAACTTTTACTTTTGCTTTTGCTTATTCTTCTTGTAGAGGAGCTTTCTGAAAATGTATCTTAGGTTAATTTTCTTAAAATCTCTTGTAATCAGACAAAAGAATTTCAATAAATTATTCAAACAAATTCAAAAATAACTTGACTTTTCAAAATCCTTGTCATACGGGTCCTCAATATCATTTACAACTGCTGATAATTGAAAATTTTACGCGTGAGACCATTCGGAATCATATGAAAGGAGATTATTACAGTCTAGCCGAATTTAAGTTAGAAGCAATATTCAGGACCAAATTGAAGCCAACCTATAAGTGTTTAGCTTATTTAAGTTCAAAAGATATTTTTATTTAAATTAATAACAAGAAGAAATCTTAACAAATTAAGAAGAAGAGAAAAGGAAAATAAATTTATCATAAATATCGATTTCATATACAGGTTGATAAGGGGAATTTTTGAAAATGAAAAGAGTAATTATTATATATCCATAAGATTGGTATGTTTTGAGTAAATGTAAAGATTTAACAGAAAAAGTAAAACTAATTGGTGGATATATAAAAATAGTTTCTCTTAAATCTATCCCTACAATATAACATATTTGATTATTCTCTCTTTTAAACGACATTGTGTGATCGACAACATCCTAATTGAAATATCTGAAATTGTGTCTAGACTTTGCATCAATAAAAAAAAAAACGTGATAGGTGTGTAGTGATTTCTATTATGTGGAATATGAATCCCTCTACACTGTGATTGTACGTCAACCATTTGTGATCTTGTATGTGTTGTTTAATAAATAAATAAAAATTATGACTGATCCTTCTACATCGTATAATTGTCACCAATTCCACATAATAGAAATCACAACACATACATTTGTGACCTTGTATGTGTTGTTTAATTAAAAAAAATTATGAATGTGACCCTTCTACATTAAATAATTGTCACCAATTCATGCGAGATGTAACAAACAATAGTGATCGTTGTGACATTTGATGGTTTATCAACATACAATTAAGTAAATTATTCACTCTTCCTTTATATTTGCAATATATAAAGAAAACAAATAGTTTAAATTACCATAATTTTTGGAATAGTATCATAAATGTAAACAAAATAAAAAAAATAATGAAATTCTGAATTTTCGATTTGATGTTTTTTTTTTTTAGTAATTACCTGATTTTTCAAAAGTAAAAGTTAAATATGTAGTTGGGTCTAATTTCACCAACAAGAATTCCAACTAAACTTCTTATTTGGGCTCGAAGATCTTCCAATAGCTTATGGGCTTTAGGTTTAAATAGGAATATGGGCTCAAGAAATTAATGGTAAGACTCTGGAATCGGATCCAATTGATTGAATATAAGTTAAGGAGTTAGGATAGAAGGTACGATGGCAAATGTCCTGTCCCATTGGCAATCGAGGCATGAAATTTTATTTTTTAATTTTACTCATAAAGAAGTAAATGAGATGAGAAATAAAGATATTTAATCTCTGTACTTACTCCTTGCCCCGCCCGTCTCGAGGACTTCCCTTGCCTTGCCTCCGGGAAATCCGCGAGGGACAAGCACTTGGGTCCACCCTATGTCCTACCTAAGAGACAATAATAAACAAACTGCAATGGAAGTGAAAATATACGTGTTCCCTATTTTGTAAATTCTCCTTCGAGAACTAAAGCTACATGATCGGAGTACAATTAATAATTTGTACCTACAAACTAGTTACTTATTCTCAAAATCTCTCATATTATCAATTTTCAAAAATCTCCTCATTCCTGAAATAATCAAAATGAATCAAGATCAAAATTTTCTAGATATTATTTCCTTTTATCGTTGAAAATAGATATCCGTCTACATCTCTATTCATATATTTTATCTTGCGTAATTTGAACTATGAACAAAGAGACCTCAATTTAATATAATTTTGTGTTAATTGAAAATGAAAAGGATTTCGAGAGAGTGAGTGGAACCATTATCCATAAGCTAGACTCCACTGACTTATAATTGAAATTGATAGAAACGGATATAAAAATGATGGAAAAGACATTTATAAATAGCCAAATATATTTTTATGTTGAATCTTTTAATCCATAAAAAAGGTTAAACTATTTAATAGCTAATAAACTTATTTTTATTTAAGTATGTTTTCGTCCGATTTATTTATTTATTTTTATCAAATGTCATGTATAATTTTCACAAATCAGTAGCCTTTAACTCGATATCTTTTTCAAATAGACAGAAATAAAATTTGAAATCAATTTTCATTTTTTAATATGATTAAGAGCTTGTCGGGTCTCACTTTTTTCCAATTCTATCAGATTCTGATAGGATTCTGAGATTTTTTTATTTTAAAAATGTCATTGTCTTATCAGTAAATTATCACCAGAAATGGTATTATGGAAAAAGTCTATATTACCCATTTTCTTATATACACGTTTCTAAAAGTCGTCAAGTTTGACATATTTTTAGGGGTGTCAATTTGGATCGTCAGCTCGAATGACCCGTGATTCGATCCGAAAAAACTCGAGCAGACCCAACTCGTGACTCGATAGAATCGAGCCGCGGCTCGGGCCGAGCCCCCTTTTGGGGCGTCGGCTCGAGCCAGAACTAGCCCAGACCATTTTCGGGCTACAAAATCAATAGTATAAACGGGGCATCATGAAATATTTGAAACTTGTCAGATGTGATTCAATTAGAAAATGAGTTCTAACAATAATTTTTATCAAAATCAGATAAAATCTTGCAAAAAAAGCACAACCAGACAGGGACTAAGTGTGTGTTAATTCATCATACAAACACGTCATTAAAGTTTTCAATGACATAATATATACTTTCTTGAAAAATAAATTTGTTCCATATCCAAGATTTCTTGAGGAAAATGATTGACAGCTGTTTATTCAAAAATAGCCCTAAAAATATCGAAGTCCATATCAACTCTATGTATTCAGTTTTAAATTGATTAGACATTAGTGGTGAATGGGGACCTCTTTCTTAGAAATCAAATTGAGAATTGTCATTTTATTTATATGAAAATTGCATCGTTGGTCCCCAACCTATGTATTCAACAGCAAGTTAGTCTCCTACATTTTAATGAGCTAGCCTGAATCTTAGTTAAATCAAAGCGTGGGCATCACATGTGTAAGTTTTTGGAGTTAGATTTTGCTTATGTTTGGGAAGAATTTATAAACGATTTGATTTATAAGTATTAAAAAAGAATTGATGGATAAGTGAATGCTATTTGTAGGTTCATTGAATGTGTGGTTATAATTGAAATTTGACCATTTATAAATTATTTATAAATTTTGCCAAATGGAAGTTCTTTCCCATAATTTTTGCCAAATTGAAATTTGAATGAAGGTTACGTGACAAACATGGAACATGATATCGTCGTATCTAGCAATACCAATCACATCTGCATCACTACGTAGAAAACAAGAGAAAACCTACTCTAAACATCCAATTTCAATTCACGTTGATTGTGAAAACGATAAACATTTTATTTCTATGTAAAATAATTTATTCAATAAAAATATGAGTTATCTATGAACTTTAAATTAAACATTAAAAAATTATTGTTCGAAATAAACGTACTCAACTACTAGTTAAATAAACATATCATTGAACATAAATGGAACTAATTAATCAATTAAAGATAGAAATCTAGAAATTTCATTTCTTCAAATTCTCGACATCCCACATCACCATCCTGCCTCAAACCCGATCGACTAGAACTAACCTATAAATTATTGTAAGAGCGAGTAATTAAAAATACTCAGTAAGATATATGCAATTTTTATAAATAATTATATAATAATAAAATAGATACTTCATACCACATTTTTTATAAATTATATTGGTAATCAAACGAGACACTCATCGGTTGTATTTTGAATTCTCGAAAGATTTCACATTTTGTTATAAAGAACCGAATAGAATTCACATTTCGTTAGGTGAAACCCAAAAATCCACTGGTAATTCATGCATAAATTATTAAATATAAAACCATATGAAAACAAACCACTTGTATAAAAGTATCTTACCTTAATTTTGAAAAGTTGAAAAGAATAAAACCTTGCACATAAAAAATCCTATTATTTTTTTATACTTCTTTTCTCTCTTTATTTTATGTGATGAAATAATGAGAATTATTATCGTATTTATAGTTGAAATTTTATATTGAACTTGTATGCAACTAGAATTGAAAATTTGTGTAATACAAGAGATTTGGATAAGAGTTGGTTTTAAATAATAGAATTATAATTACCGTTAGTTTATCTAAATCAAATTAAGATACAATTAAATTTATCAAAATCAGACTAGGATTATCCTAATCCAAAAATAAAAAGATTAACTCACAATTCTCGTGGCTGCCAAGTTATTTAATATTAATAATTCTTAGAAATTCTCTTTTAACTTGTTTACTTTATATTGGATTTAATTTGACGTTGTCTTATTCGAAACAACTTTTTTTTTGGGTCGAACACTTTTAATTAATTGTCATCAAAATCTAATTATTTAACCAAAAAATATAAAAATTAAAATATATCTCACTTTAGTCCCTCAACTTTTCAAACTATAAAAATATAATACATAAAAAAAATGAATTTCATTCTATAAAAATTTTCGAGACATTATATATTTAAAGACTTTTTTTACTATATGAAAAATTGTTACAAGATCTTAAACACCCAAACTCCCAAATATCGAGCAAAAAGTGACAGACCCTTCATTTTAAAATAGTAAATTTGTGGTGATTGATTGTACATTTTGTCTCCAATTTCTCTTCAATCAATTTTTTTACTGTAACAGATTTGAAGAAGCAACCACTAGACTCCTTTAGCCCATTGTTTGAGGGTAATTATTTGAGATTTTTAATATTTTGAACTATGAATTTGTGAACAATATATGATTAAAAAGTAAGAAAAAAAATTTGAATTTACGTATAGAATATTTTATTGTGTAAAAAAAAAAACTTTGAAATAAAGGACGTCAAACGGGGGTTTAATAATATCTTTGGAGCCAATTAACAACAAATCACCAACCTGGGTTTACAAGTATGCACTCAAAAAATCAGTAATAAATTTTATTGTAGAATTATTTACTCACTAAAATTAATTCTATCACAAAATTCGTTCTAGAACCTAAAAGAAGTTGTCGATGAAATATGTGACCTGATTTTTCCGTTGCTTCCCGCTGTTGATAATTTTTTTAATTATGAAAGAATTTAAGTTAAATAAAAAGTTATCGCCAAGAGATTTTTTATTTATATAATCATATTTTTACAAAGAACTGGCGCTTTGAAGTTGCTAAACTCTTTATTTTCTTTAAAATTAAAAGGGAAAAGAAAGAAGAAGCTCTTATCTTATTGTAAAGAAAAAGATCATACCATCTAAAATAGGTACATGTAGCACTAATTTTAATGCCTATAGTAAATGTAACTTGGCCCTAGAATATTTGATCACTTGATCGAAAAGGTGGGCAGTGTCCGCCGGAAGTGCCTCGATCCTAGGCCGCTCCGGCAGCATCCACCGCCCGTCGCTAGTCCTCACCATCCCTTTGTGCTCATCCTGCCACCAATATGGTGGCACACCATAATCACTTTTCAGAAAGTCACAACTCTTGTTAACAAGTGCAATATCTCTTTTTGTGGCCAAGAAAAAACGCCTGTCTTTTCCATGGTATCCATCCACTAAATGCAAATGGGCCTCAAGATTGTGTGCACATCGCATATCGTTATTGTTCTTTAGAAATGGAGAGTGAGTGTGGTCCAATGGCAATTCAACTCCAACATGTGCATAACTCCACGGAAATGATATGGAATCCTCTATATACTTTTGATACTGGAATTTCTCATTTGTAATAATTCCAGGCACTGTTGGGACCTTATCATGCACATTGATGACTCTTAAAACTTTAATTCCAAGCTCATCACACCTTTCTTTGAACTTTAAGTTTCCAACCCTTGGGCCGGAAAACGAAAATACGGTGATGGGAATTTTTTTCGTCGCTTCTCCGTCTTCTACAACGTTTAATTCAACCTCAGCAATGTCGTAGGCGCTTAATAGAGCTAAGGCAGCTCCAAGACTATGGCCTGTTATTGTTATACTCAAGTTTTCTCCAGGGTACCTGTTGAAGTCTTGAAGTTTAAGATGAGATGATTCGGAGTAGAAAAAAGTCATTGTACAAGTTTCGCCACCAATTTATGAAAATTATACATACGTGTAAGGCGTTTAGTAAAAAAAAAAAAAATTGATTTGTACACGAAGCTATGTAAATTTGTTTCATCTCTAAAGTTTTAAACTTATAGATGAGGTATGTGGATTGAAGATGAGCTTGAGTTTGAGCAAAGAAAAGAAAAACCCCGTTTTAAAGTTAAACATTTGCATGAGATAGTTAAATACCGGTGGATAATTCTCCTGATCTCTGCAAGAACTTGTTCACGAGCTGAAAAAGCACAATATTTGCACGCCTTTTCCTTTGTTGTGTACAAATCAAAGAACCCTGATTCAATCTTGATCGATGGATCATTCCTGAAATGGGCAGGATGTAATATGTCTTTGAGATCATGAATCCATTCCAAGTAGGTCACGGTTCCCCTCCACGCCACTACTATATCCCGCCGCCCTAGGCGGTGGATCTCCTCCTCATCAGTGGCTACCGCTACATACCCCATCCAGTTTGCATGCTGACTCCAAATACTACTCAGCCTAGATTTCTGAAAGAAATTTGGCAAGTTTATATTTGAAGTTGCATATAGATGTCTTGTTAAAGTATAGCCTCTATCTGCCATCACTAATCTTTCAAAGAAATGTGCCCCTTGATACTTGCAAGTTCCACAGTATTTTGAGTGAGGATCAAAATCAAATGAATCATAGCAGGCTTGAGCCATTTCGCCATAACGAATAATTTCGTTACGTAAATGAGAATTCATGGGGTCTAATAGGCCTTCCCAGTTGTTGCAGCCATGGAGTTCTCTCCAGATTTCATTAACAGGCCTCGTATCGTCCAAGCTTTGTTCTTCATCAGTTTCGTGAATTTCAGGGTACAAACTTGGAATGGTGGAGCATTTTATGACAGTTGATTGTTTTGGGAAACTTTTTCTGTTGGAGAAGATAAGGTTTCTGGTTTTTGTGGAGTTCAATGTTGTGAAGAACTGTTGGGAACTTTGGATTTTGTTTGTTGGATTGCAAAAAGATGACTGCAAGGTAGCCATGGGAGAAGCAGAGGTCTACAGAGAGAGAGAGAGAGAGAGAGAGAGAGAGAGAGAGAGAGTGTGAGTGAGTGAGAGTGAGAGTGAGAGTGAGAGTGAGTGAGAGAGTGTAAAACTTGATTTGTGTATAGAGGCATATGACTATGTTGTCAAGAGTTATATAGTGATATACATCTATATCAAATTGTATAGAATGAATGAGAACGGTACCTAAATATCTCTGACTTGATTAAAGTTTCGTTTGATTGTAAAAATTAAATTCGGGTGTAAAGAATATAAATTTCAGATAATTAAATTGTCTAGAACTTGTTTTACTGTGAATTGTCAATTAATTGTGTTTGATTGGTATTCCACCTGAAAAATATTGAAATTTTGGATCTTTTGGTGTTTGTTTGACTTTGTTTTCCATGAAAATTGTCCATTAAATGGATAGAATTTGTTGTAATTGAGGATATAATTTGTTTTCATTGCCAATAAAATAAAATAAAGTTGTCTAGAAAATTTTTTTCCATCATCAAAAATCAAGAAAATGTGAGTATGTGGGTGAAAGATAGAAAACTAATTCCTTGAAAAATTTGGGCAATCAAACATGTTAAAATGTGGAAAATGAAATTTAATTTCCATCTTTCATGAAATTGAAGTGCAATCAAACATGATCTAAGAAAAAAAAAGACTACACACTAAACACGTTGATTAAGGAAAAAAAAATGAAGACTACACAATTGCAATATTGGTGTTCAACTTACCGTTCGAATAACAAGTTAGCTTTTAACCATTGAAAAAGAGAAAAATGTTCATCAGTGTGCAATCTAGTTGCCTTCAAGACAAAATAAATAAATTCATGTCTTCAACACGTTATTTCGTGTAAAAAGGGATTCATTTTTTATTAAAATTCTGACAATTATTTGTCAGACTACATGTACAATTTTTATTAACAACATTTTACTTGACAGTATCACGTTCATCTATTTTAAAAATTATTTTTTATATCAAAGACTTGTATTTTGACAACACATGATTATCAACCAAGATTGTCAATCATGTTTGTACAACTAACTTTATTAAAATAATTAAGTTATTTGTATATCACTTTTGTACATCATGAATCACATTTCATGATGTGTAAAAATCGAAATTATTGATTGTTTTAAATATTGTTATGTGATTCGAGATGTGTAAAAATTGAGATTATTGATTATTTTAAATATTATTAAAATTAATGAAAATACTGTGGAGCATATCATAAAAAGTAAATAAAGTTGTCAACTACGAGGTATAACTGTATAAGTAAAGCAAAACATATTCCAAAATTGATATATACATGCATGCCACTGTTGATTTTTTTAGAGACATGGTACTTTTTGACAAGACAACTACCCCTTTCACCTCGTTATCCGAGAACATTTTTTTAAATTCTAATACAATAATTTTATACCCTACAATAATTTTATAGGCAAATATAATTTTTTTTTCTATTTTTTAACCATACATTTTCTAAAAATCACTATTAAAAATTACATTTTTAAGAAAAATGGAATCAAATACACTCTTAGTTTATTATTAGAATTAAAATTAAGTTTCGTCATCATACATCTATCAGAAATTGTACAAGTTACAAATATGAATAATGTTATTTTGCCAGATGTTTTTAACATCTTGGATTACAGATTAAGTTGTAGCAAAAAATGATTGAATGACGATATTGATCGTTTTTAAGCAGTCCAATGATGACATTTTGTCATTCAAAATGTCAAAAAATTTCTGGCACCCAAGTATGATTGTACAAATATATCTTCAAAAACTATACAAGTGACAAATATATGATCTTTAATGAAAAATGAATTATTCTAGAGCGTGTTAAACAACACAATACTTTGACCTAGACTTATTTAATCTGGGTTTCAACTTGTATTTCCTTTCAGTTGTTACTTTATGTTAATCAAAAGTTAATAATATGAGAGATGTTACTCAAATAGGGGCTGTGGACAGGATTTTAAAAAAGGGCTGAGGTACAAAAGTTAGGTTTGTACAGGGCTGCCTGCCACACTCATAGGGGACACCACTTGGCACCCTCGTAAGTACATGGCCAATAGCAAGATTATACATTAAATTCCGTGAGTCACATTAAAATTTTCATTCTCATTTTTTTTATTTATTTTCAACCACACATTTTTCATCACATCAATAATTTTTCCTTCTTTTTCAATCACATATTCTCCATCAATATACTATTCTAAAATATATTCTTCCGAAATAACGTGGCTCAAACACATTTGTAAAAGTTAATAATGTGAGAGATGCTACTTAAACATGGGCTATGGCTATTAGCTTTTTTTAAAATCAATTATTAGCTTACTTTATGAAGGAAGTGGTTAAGAAGAAATGATGTTGACTCTGTCAAACTTGTGCTGTCCAACGGATAACTCAGCACAATTATTTTAAATATTCACCCGAAAGAAAACTGTCCATCGTCGTGCATATTTATCAATATATTTAATCTATAACTTTTACAGGAAGTTGATCTCGATCTTTTAAGAAGAAACAATTTAATCCTCAAATTTAAAAATAATGATTTCTTGAGTATATTATAGAGGCATCTTGTTCAAGGAAACATGATTGTCGAATTGTTTTGTCTTTAGCGCACTATGTATTGTCAATCAATCAAGGATTTTATTCAACACTGCTAACCTTCTACTATATATGAAACACGTGCATTGCACGTCACAATTACCCTCTAAAATGACCGGTTACACAATTCCAGACTTTCCAAGGTCATGTGAATGTTATGTCTTTCACGGGTTTCTTTTTGTCAACATGTTTACACCCATTCGATTCAAATATCAAATGAAGTTTAGGATTGTTCTAGCAAAGCAAAACATTTCGAACATCTATTAAAATTCTAATTTGCATAATGATTGAAACATAAAAGTTCATCTTTTAAAGAATTGCAAGCAAGTGACGCAGACTGAACCGAGATAAAATAATAACACACGATCACATATTATTGATCCACACACGAATACTGATTGAATAGAGATTTGAAGAAAGTTTTCAATGTATTAATAATATTCCAAAACCAACAAACTTACAATAAAATTCCGACTCTCTATTCGAACACAAAATCCTAGTTAGATTTTTAACAATAAAACAAACTATGAGAAATTTATTTTACCAAAACCCATAATCGAATTAAAAGTCCTACTAAACATAATTAAAGTAATAAGACACAAATTAATCAACAATAATAAAATATTAACTTTAATGTATCAATTATCATGTATCAACAAGGATTCAAGATGTCTTTTTGAAGTTCAATTGCCATATCAAATTTAACTATTTGTACCTCTTTTAGATAAAATAATATTTATCATAAAGTGTATCACATGCATATGTTTTTGTCATTTTATTACATTCATATTTGCACGTTTTCAAAACTACTGTTTTACTATTCAAAGTCTCTCTCTCTCTCTCTCTCTCTCTCTCTCTCTCTCTCACACACACACACACACACACACACACACACGAGAGATATTGGATGAGTTTTATTTTAGAAATTAATCATGGAAAAGATTAGGAATAAAACGCAAATAATTTAGATGCAATTATCCACGAATGAAATTGCATTTTGAAGCTATTAAATTAGGTTTCGAAAAATTTCAATTTAGCTTATGCATTGCTTCTAAAACATAAATAAACTACTAATCGTTCATTTTTTAATCTTAAGTGTAATAAATAACAAATACATGACATTAACTAAAAACTTGTGTCAATTATAGAATAAATTCAATTTTCATGACGCGGTCTTACTTGATATTCTTCGTTTTTGTACAATTACTCGTGAATTATATATATCTACACGTGACATTTTTATTTGATGTTTACATGCAATGACCAATCTTCTTTAATGCCAAATGTTTTGCTACAACGTTAATGTGGTGCTCTAGAAGTTTACCTAAACAATTGGGACCATTGTTTCACCATATTCAAAGGTGTTTCCTAAACTACGTATTTGGGAACATAACCTAGTGGAAAAAAAAAAATAAATAAAAAAAAAATAAAAAAAAATAAAAAGAGGAAGTTTGATTTAGGTTTGTGGGCACGGCCCACGAGTCGTTCTCGAGCTCGACTCGGCTCGGGCTCATGCTCGTCCCATCGTTCATGGGCCGAGTTTTGATGAGTCGAGCCGGCGAGCTGCCCGACCTTTTTGCCACCCTTAGATAACTCGCTTTCCCACCTATTTGTAGTTTAATTAAGTGTTTTTTTTTTTTTTAAATAGATATATTAATTTTCATAATCATTTCTTTAAAATGTACGCCTTTTGATTCAATCAACTACCATCAACTCTTCAATTTGCTTCTTACAAACGCACGCTTGAGTAGAAAATGATAACAGTTTGTTCCCTCGAGAAACTATTACGAGGCAAGGGAAAAAAGATGGTCCATATAAGAGGGATACTCAAGTCTTTGTAGTTCGTAGCCTACATTGACATTTATTTTGTAGCCTTTTGCTCTATTATTGTCTTGTCACAATCAACGTTATGCTATCTTGCTTACTTTGCTTTCACTTATAATAATTCTTTTGTTCTTTCTTAAAATAAAATTAGTGGTGAATATAATAATTAAATGATACTATAATAAAAAATTAAATTATTTTATCAAAAAGTAAAACTGATATGAAAGTATCTCTCTCATATGCAATTGTAGCAATGGAACCATGGATCATCTAGGTCCTTGTTTGTGATTAATTCAATCAAAGGAGACGTGACCATAAGTTAACTTGATATCCATATAAATCTTTCCTAGTTCTCAAAATTGAAATCACTCAAAAATTATCAAAACTAAGCATATTTAGGAGTTAGTTTATAATCGATTTAAACTATAAATAGATAGAAATGAATCGTAAAATAAGTAGATAGTACTTGTGGATCTCATGAAATATGTGAATAGGCAGTGATCCAATCAATCATAAACTTAGTATGAATAGGTGTCAAACAAGGGCTAACAACATTCTCCTTCATTATTATATTCGTAGTAAAATTCTTGGAGAATTTCAGAAATTGAAAAAGAATCTCTTATCCCATGAAAAAGGGCTAAAATCCTTTTTGTAGGAAGACATGCATAACATTTCGTGAATTTTAAAACGAGTCTTGTTTCTATCTTCAAGATCTAACACGCTTACATCGCATCTATGAATTTATAGACAGCCCGTATATACTAAAGTGTGAGCTTTCTAGCTTTTGAGCAAATGTATTTCTTGGGTTGATGTGGCCAACATGGTTTTATTTGGGGGGCTTATCACACTTCAGTCACATTCTAAATTTCTTTGCAAACGCATTTGTAGCATTACTAGTGAAGGAAATGTGCGTTGCACATTAGTTGATTAATGTTAAAAATAAGTATTTGTAAATTTGGTTAATAATATTTTTAAATGTATTGCGCACTTTTAAAATATACACGATAGAAATGATTTTGTTTTGAAATTCATCTTGGTTGATGATTTTATTGATCTGATAATGCATAAATGAGTTAGTTTAATCCAGAATCATATGACAGTAGTACTCTAGAAAACCCAGTATCTATAAAAAAGAGAAGTGATGAAAAAGGAAAATGATATTGGAAGTGCTCGTAACATGAAAAAAGATTAGCAGAACAATTAATTCAAAAAAGTCTCATATCTATGATTTAGGGAAAACTGACGCTATAATATAAATTCGAGTATTATTATTATCAATCATTTGAAAGTCCTATAATTATTGGTGGAAAGTAAAATAATGAAATCTTAAGAAAGCTTGTCCAGAAACTCATTCAATCAGTCAAGCTTATCTCATCGACAACTGCATATGGAGATATTTCTAGCTTGACCATCTCATAAACACCTATTCGAAGAATCTAACAACAAAATGTGGAATTTTAGTAGTAAAAAAACCTTAGATATTTCCACGAACAAGATTGCAAAAGCTATCGAACATGACAAAAACACAAA
>CAIGRN010024001.1:0-12235 GCA_903798345.1 Fraxinus anomala
ACTTTAACTTCTTCAATTTTCCTACGATAATTGGTTAATATCTAATTAAAAATGTAAGTAAATGAACTCTACAATTGTGGTGGCTTCTCATGGAAGTTACTTGCTCTTCTCGAAAATGTGTCAAATTGAAAAGAAATAATAACATTGAGTAATTTTTTTATTAAGGATAAAATAGATAATTTGGTATCAAATTTGGCCATTTTTGCAAGAATTATAAGAAAATGACATTTTTCAATTGACACCCATAAAATTGGANTTAAAAATGTAAGTAAATGAACTCACCTTAGTAATAGCTACAATTGTGGTGGCTTCTCATGGAAGTCACTTGCTCTTCTCGAAATATGTGTCAAAGTGAAAAAAATAAAATAACATTGAGTAATCTTTTCATTAAGGATAAAATAGACAATTTGATATCAAATTTGACAATTTTTGCAATAATTATAAGAAATGAAATTTTTCAATTGACACCCATAAAATTGGATATTTTTAAAAATATTCCTAAATACAATTATGCTATAGTATTGTGTCCGATAGTATCGGATGTCAACAATAAAAAAATATTAAAATTGCTTAAGAATTGCTCTTAAGCTAAATAACATTACTAGTATAGTTTACATATTTTCAATCTAAGAATTCAAAGGAAAAGTTCTTGAAACTTGAAAAACGTATATTGGAATATGTGCCAATTCTGATATCGACACGTGTCTTTTCTTTTTTGCTTAAAACGTGGTTGACCCATTTTCACATATGCAATGGCCATTTGTCATTTTACAACATGACAGAATAAATTAGGTTGGCTTATAAAAATGAATTAATCTGCTCTACTAGGCCTATAAAAGGTCCGATAAATGCTCTCACATGAGGTGGGTCCCCACCTCATTAAAAAAAACCCCCAAATGTTAATCCCTCCACCCTCCATCCCCCATGAGACATTGGCTCTGCCAAGCCTTTTACAGGCCTGGCAGAGCAACACGGTTTACTTTATGTTTGTATATTTTCATTTCACTGCACTGCTCATCTCAATGGACAATTTCCATCTAAAAAGTTTCGTTTAAAATGGTATTCCTTTTTTTTTTTTTTTGTTGAAATGTACAATTCTGAATTTATTTTTGGTTGCTTAGATCGGTTTTAAAATTAGTCCTCACGGTAAGAAGATTTCTAGTTCATATGACTTGCATGTACCATTTTAATCGATTTTTAATGCTTAATTTATTGATTTTATAACTTGTAGGGCTTACCGTTGTTTGAATTTCTATTACGAAATTTCTGCACCCAAAACTTATAAAATAAATTACTTACATGTCAAACCTACACTAAAGGTTGAATACTTTGTTGTCTTTTAATACTTGAACTCTAGTGGACAAGTTATGAAATGGCATGGCCAATTTAGACCATATTTTGTAAGAGCTTTAGGCCCATGATAGAGCCACGAGCTCCAAGAGGGCTCTAGCTCTCAAATGGTTCAACTCAACTTTTATTGATTTCCTTTAATATAGACTAGGGGTAATGTTATTTAGTTCTATGGGATTATAATCTCAATTTATATGACGTTAATGTGACATTAAATTATAAGTACAATTAAATGAATCATTTAATTCCACATTTCATTTAGCCTATTACATAACACCACATAGACTGTGGTCATAATTTCAGTTAGACTAAATAGCATTATCATATAGACTAGCGAGCAAACACTTGTCGGCCTTACTCAAAGTTGTGGATTGTTCTAGATTTCTGACTCACGCATTTTTTAATATTCCTTGATTCGGGTCGAAGAAACAACGTCACTCGATCATTATCAAGCTTAATTTAAATTATCCAATCCTATTATAAGTCAAAAATTTAAAATTTAAAAACCAAAATAGTCCCAAAATTGCCTAGTTCACTTTTAAAATCTTATTTTTAATTATTTAACCTTTTTATTATCCAATCAACATTTTGACATTCTCTATAATTTATCCCTATAATATAGCACGATTTGTATCTTTTCTTGTTGAACAGTTTCACTCGTTCTCTCTCTCTCTGTCACCGGCCACACAAAAATAGGAATGACAAATAATCACACGAGGAAAAGAAGAATCCAATTCATTTTTTTTTTATAATTGAAAGTTTTATAGGTCACACATTATATTTTTTCGCCGTTGTGTCAATGTATGTTTCAAACTCGTATCATTTTTCACTTGAAACGTCTATGGGGAATGTAATACGAAACCCGATTTTATGTTTTAGCAACTTTGCCTTCCATGTTGGTAATTAGTTTTTGTGGAATTCTTCGGTCACCATTGCTCTGATAGTAACTTGTGGCCTAAATTTTCCAGATTTAATCACTGTTAAACATGACATTGACGGGGTCACAATTCGTGGCATAAATGAAGGCTAATATGAACTTATGGTATCTTGTTGTTTATGTGTGATTGTGATTCGTTTCATCTCACAAAAATAGTGTCGGAAAACCTTAAATGGTGTGATTTATGTATTGTTGGGACTTTGAGTAGTATTTTTGACCTTCGTAAATCATTATTGTTTACTTGATAGCGGCATTCATCTTTTTACAGTCGGATGTTTACTTGTTTTATATGTACATTATAACTTATAGATTTGTTTACCAACGGGTGATGTATGAAATTTAATTAGATCAAAATCTTATCAACCAAATAATAAAAAAAAAACTCCTCTAATTTCTTTATGATGCCTCATCAATATGTAAAATATTATATAAATGATAATGTCCAAGAACTATTTTTTCTTTTACAAAGATTGTGTTATAGATACATCATAATTTACAAATTTGTTTATCAACAGATGATGTAACGAAATTTAATTTAGTCAAATTATAGGTAAATGATTTTTTACTCAACCGTAGCATATCGTAAACCATTTTTTAGCCCAATTAAAGTAATTTTTTTTATTATGCACAAACTTTTGTTCTAAAAGTTTTTTGAGTTTATGTGCAAAATGCGTAGAATTAATGTGCAATATTATTTTATTGGGAGAACGTGTGATTGAAAATGAATTTTAAAGAATTTCTTATAGCAAGTGATTTAATAAAAAATCTTATTACTGCAAATTAAACTAATTGGAAATCAGAATTGTCAAGAAAATTATAAGTGGCGTGAATTTTATGTACCTACGTTGAAGTAAGCCCCTATCTGGCCCCATTTCAAAATAATAAATTTTTTAAAATTTATCTTCAATTAAATATTTTATAAGACTCATAAATTTTATTAACTTTTTAATCACATATTTTATCCATTTTTATCAAAATTCCTTGAAAATCTATTTTTTAACTAAACCAAACAAGAACTAAGATTATCTCCAAAAGACTCTCTAAATATAAAATCCTCTTTATTTTAAAAATAATTCTTAAAAATAAGCTTATAGAGATTCTCTATTTTAACTTTTTAAAATAGAGAGTGAATTTGACTCTTCAAATTTAGATAGTCAAACTCATCTCTAGGTGTGTTTGAGCCCCAGTAAAAAGTAAATAATGCATTTTGTAATAGTAGATTGGTGAAAAATGTATTGTTAAAAATAAGAAAATATTTTGGATTTGTGTGTAACATTATTTTATTGAAAAGCGTGATTAAAAAAAAGAGAAAAATATATTTTGAAAAAAAAAATGAGAATCAAACAATAGCTCTATTATTAATGTACAATGATTGTATTTAATGAGTCGGTAAGTCACATATATTTACATCTCTAATTATACAAATAGATCTATTATGTTTATTGAAAAAAACCCAAATTTATTATAAATGAGTAAAATTTTCAGATGTTGTTTCAAAGAGTTGGGATGGATCCTTCTTCGAGTGAATCATAGCTTCCCTTTTATTCCAGTTTTTTCGGCTCTTCGCGTACAGTTCTTCCAGATATTTAAATGAAAAAAAGAAAGAAACAGTGGACATAAAACTGAAATAGAGAAAAAGAATATATATACGAATTTGATCTCCAAAGAACAGTGCTTAGTTTATGTTAAGCACCATTTTTATGTGGTAAATAAACTACTCACTAATAAGTGCTTAGTTTATGTTAAGCACCACGTTTATGTGGTAAATAAACTACTCACTAATATAGTGTACTACCTAAACACGGTACTTGAGAGATCATCTCTCTCTCTCTCTCTTTCTCTCTCTCTTTCAATATATATATCAAGTGAGAATCAATTTTTACATAATTCTAACCTTATTATAACTCAGTTATTTCAATAATACTTTACTTTTTATTTTTTAATATGTATCTAATTTATTTAATCATTTGGTTACCTTTAATGCACACGTGCATTTGACAGGTTCATTTAACTTGTTTTTATTATTGATGTACAAATTCCTTATTATTAATTAACATTTACATTCATGTAATTAATATTAGTCTTTGTTTATGCATTTCAGTATTGTTAGTTCTAATTATAAGTGAATTAGAATTTCACATTCTTCTTGAATTTATTATTCATGTTCATGTATCCTAATTAACATTACTTAACTGAAAATTAAATAAATGATTTAACATACATTGTTATGTATATATTCCTTGATATTAATTGACATTTATAAATATTCAAATGTTATTTTTATAACATTTATAAAGCATTTCATAATAATGTGCAACACACGTTCAACATTGACTAGTATATCTATAATATATTAAATAAAACAACAAGTAAAAATTAATTTTTAGACGATTATAGTCCTACTACAATTCAATTATTTCAATAATACCTTGCTTTTCGATTTTCTATTTAATTTACGAACTGTAATAAATTTTATAATTAATTTTCAATTGATTTACATTTACATTCATTTAATTAGTATTAATTAAAATTTTACATTCACATCCATATCCATGTTATAAATTCCAATATTTTAAAAACCAACCCGAAAAAGGAAAAAAGGTCGAACCGGGGTCGAACCGTGATTTTTAAAATTTTAAAACATATACATTTACTTTATAATATATTAAATATCACATCAGGTGAAATCATTTTTGGACGATTATAGTCTTACTACAATTCAATTATTTCAATAGCATCTTACTTTTCATTTTTTCAATATCTATTTAATTTACAAACTATAATAAAGATTATAATTAATTCTCAATTAATTAACATCACATTCTTTTAATTAAAATTAATTAGAATTTCACATTCACGTCCATATTATTAATTCCAATATTTTAAAAATTGACCAACCATTGACCCAAAAAAAAGGAAGGGTCAAGGGTTAAAAAGTTGAACCGCGATCGAATCAAAATTGAATTGTAGTTTTAAAAAAAATTAAAAAAATATACATTTACTCTATAATATATTAAATATCACATCAAGTGATAATCATTTTCGGACGATTATAGCCATATTAAAATTCAATTATTTCAATAATATCTTACATTTTATTTTTCAATATGTATTTAATTTACAAATTGTAATAAATATTAATTAATTTTTAATTAATTAACATTCACATTCATTTAATGAATATTAACTATAATTTTATATTCACGTCCATGTCCATGATATTAATTTCAATGTTTTAAAATCAACCCCGACTATCGACCCGAAAAAGAGAAATGATCAAGGGCCAAAAGGTTGAATCGAGGTCGAATTGGGATTAAACTGTGGTTTTTAAAAATTAAAATATATATTAAATGTTACATCGAGTGAGAATTTTTTTTTTTTTTTTTTTTTTTTTTACGATTATGACTCTATTACAATTCAACTATTTCAATAATACCTTACGTTTTGTTTTTAATATGTATTTAATTTACAAATTGTAATAAATACTATAATTAATTTTCAATTAATTAACATTGACGTTCATTTAATTAATATCAATTACAATTTCACATTCACGTCTATGTTATTAATTTCGCTGTTTTAAAAACTGATCTACTGTGGACCCAAAAAAGAGAAATGGTCAAAATGTTGAAGTGGGGTCGAACCGAGATCAAACCATGGTTTTTAAAAAATAAAAAAAATATACATTTACAAAATTGTAAAAAATATACATTAAATATATATATAGATTGAACCGGGAATGAGACACTAGTTTTCCAAAAATCGATCGATTTAACAAGTTTTGGGATGGATTTTTAATTAGAGATTTTATAAGTCTAATCAGACCAATTTTGGTTCCAGTTCCTAGTTTGAACCAATCGGGCCTATTCGATTTTTAAAACACCAATTAATTCATAATTAATTAACATTCACATTCATTTAATTATTATTAATTAAAATTTCACATTCAAAAATACAGTTCATTATTCACGTCCATGTATGCTAATTAACATCCAGTTTAACTTAATTAGAAATTAAATTTTATTCATTTAATTTAAATGATTTAGCAGTCATTATCACTTATATATACCTTTTTTTTTTTTCTTTATTAATTAACATTCACGTTAATTCATGTATCGTATTTGTCATTTATCTTCATTTATACATTTAATTGTAATTCTAATACTCACATTCAAATATGCATTTCACTATTTACATTTATTTTCAGGGGCTTGCATCTCTCATATTTAAATTAAAAAGACAAATTGATGATCAAATATTACTTTCATAGTACTTATAAAAATATTTCAGAATAATGTACAAAGCAAATTCAACTCTGAATAGTATATTAAATATTATATTAAGTAAGAATAATTTTTTGAAGATTTTAACCCTACCATAATTCAATTATTTCGTTAATACCTTACTTTTCATTTTTCAATATATAATAAATACTACAATCCTTACCATATATGAATTTCATGTTATTATAATCTAAATTCAATAAATTTTGACTTAATAAATCTTGATCTACGTGAATTTGGTATTGTTATAAATGAATTTATTTCTATTCATATATTCAGTAATTTTAATGGGTGTTTAAATTTATATATTATCAATTAATTATTATATACTAAATGTAGTATAAAAAGATCGTTCATTTGTAGTATTTCACTTCATCATCATAAAATTTGAATTATAGAAGTTAAGTTTTGAGAGTACAATTTTCTTTTCTTAAATTTCTATCCTGAATTTTAATTTCTTTGGTTCGTTTGACACTCATCAAATACTCATTATAAATTGGTATCAAATATTACTTTTACGTAGTATTTCAAAATAATGTGCAATGCACATTTAACTCTGAGCCCTTTTTTGGTCATCGTTATTTCTAAAATGCATTTTTCTCTCTTTTATTTTTCACCACAACTTCAATAAAATAAAATTACACGCAAATTCAAAATTTTTCCTTATTTTTTAACAACGCACTCTTCGTCAAATCACTATTTTAAAATGTATTTTTGAAAAAAATAATAATAAAATGGACTCGAACAAGCTATATATATATATATATATATATATTGACTTGTGCCCTTTCCCTAGCCTGGAAGAACTTTTATCCGATTGCTGTCTAGTGGAAGTGTGGAACTTTCTGGAGCGAAGTTGCAATCAAAAGCATGCTTTCTGGAATTTTTTGTGAAAAGATTGCAGATTCGCTGGGGGCTTCATGCCCTACTTAGTTGATGACAAAGGCTTGCGTAACTAAGTAGTGCCTTAATTTAAAAGAAAAAGATAATTTAAAAACTATATTCATCTTTCATTTCCAAACCTCCGCAAACCCAACCCTGCAACCACCGCACCGCACCCCACCACAACCAACCAAATCCACGTACCTCATCCACCCATCATTGCCATAGGCCATCCAAAAAAAAAAAGTTTCAGAAATTAAAAACCTGCCATCACCTCCAACCCCCACTTCCATCTTTTTTTCACAGTCATAACCCTCCTATTTCCATAAATTATATTGAAGACGAGAAGTCGTTTCTTGATTTCTCACCTTCAGTGCCAGAATGGAAGACACCAAAACCAAACCAAACCAAACCAAACTGAGTACTGATATACAGCTATAAGTTCATATACATTCAATATCAATTGGGATTCTTCGCTGCTGCTGCTAGCATCTGGTTCGGGGTTTAGACTTGAAGACATCGTTTTCTTCTCCTATTTGATGCTTATTCTTCGACTTTTACCCTTTTAATGAACGTTTGTTTGAAATTAGAAATTGAATACAATTTCTGGGTTCAATTTCTTTACAGTAACAGAAGATTTAGAGATTGATAAATGGGTTTGAATCGGATTTCTCTCTCTCTCTCTCTCTCTCTCTCTCTCTTAGATAAATGGCCAGAGAAAGTTTTTGGGAGGACCAGTGGTTGTGATGGCTAGGTGAAGATAGATGGATTTGGTTGGTTGTGATGGTAGTGGTGGTTTTACATGTTTCATAAAAGTAAATTTACTTAAAAACATAAATCTTGAGTAGGGGTGACAATTGGACCGTTTATTATTTTTTATCAAAATTTATTAAAATATGAATTTTTGCAAAATAAAGCCATTCACGTGTAAATGCACATTACCTTATTAATTCAGTAAAACAAATAAAGAATTAAAAAGATAACAAACACGCTTCATAATAATCCACCCACAAATGGCACTCCAGTATCGAATAACCAGTCATCTCCAAGCAGGAACGTTGACACGGTAAAATTAGCAGCATCTGTAGATTGAATAACATGAAATCCAGCCCAATTCACTCTCCCACTTGTGTTTGATCCTGCCCCTCTATTATTAAACTCGCCATAATATGAAGTATTCAGTGCAAATTCTCCTGACCATTCATGCCACCCCAATGGATTTATAAATCCATCTATGTAACTTTGCATGTAAATTGTTCTTGAAAATTCTTTCCATGGCCTCCCCAGATATGTCTGAATGCTGGTCGTATTCAGGTCATCAGCTGGTCGTATCATGCAGTTTTGAATGGAAATGCCGGTGTTCTGGTTCGGGTCCATTCTGCCCTGTGCGGTAATGGCATTGAACTGGTTGGGCAGTGGGAGACTGGGATAAAGGTTGCAGTTCTGAAAAACGGCGGCAGCATTGCCGAATATGAAGTCCACTGTGCCGTAGATGTCGCATTCTCTGTAGAATTGTCGGAGGGAATGGACGTATAATGTGTCTTGATATGCTTCGAAACTGCACGAATAGAATGTGGACAAATCGGCCCCATTTCGGACCGCAACAGCTTGATGTTTGATTGCTCCTGCCGTGTTTCGGAATGTCACGTTAACTGCAACAAAGCCTGCCCCAACTACAGCTGCACGAACGAAAGAAAAAGGGAAAAAAATTACTCAGCAATGAATTCAGGACTGTTCAAATAGTGTGGACCAATTTTAAGTCGAAGGACTCACCGAAGGTTGACGAGTTGAATGTAGTCCATCCATCAACAAAACTATGATTTCCAGTGATGATAGTCCTTTTGATTCCATCACCAATCATCATCAAATATTTCTTGTTCTTGGCAATCGACACATATTCTTCATAAATACCAGCAGTGATATATATCAGAAAGTAGCCACTGCTGCCGTCGGAGTTCACCGGAGCAGCTGCAACAGCATCGTTTATGGTGGTAAAATTCCCAGTTCCAGTCTGATCCACGATTACAATGTCACTCACCAGAACCTGTTGAAAACATATTGATTAAAGTTACAAGGAAAAAGGTCCTGAATTCTAGCCCCCGACAGAGCTATTAAATGAAATGTTAATTACCGGAACCTGATTATCATCGTGTGTCTGAAGCAGCCTTCTGTTGCTGACAGTGTTTAAGATTTCTTGATTTTTTGCAGACATTTTAAGGCTCAATCTGCCATTTTCGAATGTCAAATGTTTCCCTGTCGGGTGTGAAGGTTTCTTCTTCATCTTAAGAACCCAGGCTTTTGTGAAAAGGGCTAAAGAAACACTGAACAACCTCGTATCATTCGTCAATGGAGATAAAATCCATTTTCTTACACTCCAGGCTGAGGCTGTTGCCTGAAGGCCATCGACACATGTCTGACTGTTTGTTAAAACGGCGCTGAGAAGTGTCTGAACGTCGTCTGTTTTGGAAGCGGGAAGAGTTTTCGACGAAGTCCCATTGACTGTGATGAAAGAATTCATCAGATAATCAATGTTAAGCTCAGCCAGAAATTTGCAATCTTCCAAAGCCCTGACCGCAGTTATTGTCAAATCTCTCGACCTCTGTAGATTCTTGTTAATCAACGTAAGGAATTTCCGGGCTGCGGATAAGGATTTTCGGAAGGAAAACAGGCTGTAATCGTACGCACTGGACGAGGAATTGGAATTTGGAACGAGCACTGATTTGCAGAAGGTAGGATAAGGGGTAGATTTGCATATAGTTGAAGGGGGAACAGGATTTGCTGGCGAAACATTATCAGCTGAAGATTGTGTAGATAACGTTAGAACTGCTAAAAGAATGCAAGAAATAATTAATGGAGAGAAAAATAGCTTATTTTCAATCATTTTGACAAGTGATACAAAAAATGAATTGATGAATATGTGTACTTGAAAATTGTATATATATAGATATACACAGAGAGAGAGAGAGAGAGAGAGAGAGAGAGAGAGAGAGAGATTAATATTTCTTGAAGCATAAATGCATGGAAAGTCAACTTGCATTGCATGGCATTTCTATCCTACTTATTTTTGATAACTTATGATTTATTTTTGTCAATTAATCAATGACTAATGCAGAGTATAATATAAATTACCCATTCATACTGCACGAGACTTTGAATATGCATGAGATGCCTATGGTTATGTACATGGGCATCTTGACGAGGGATGTGATGTTCCCACTAGAGGTTAGGTTACTTCGAGAAAGAGTGATTATGAAAGCAATCATGAACCAAAAAATAAAATAATAATATTTCGCTCTATGAATTACAAGGTCACAAAGTTTTGTAGTTTCTTTATTTTTTTCTAATATTACTAATAAATTCTTAGACCACTAATTGCTTAACTCAATAGGAAAGAATGAAGCTTATTAGGATATTATGATGGAGTAGGAGATTATTACGATCTCAAGTTGGTGATTCTCGTGAACACTCGTATCGATCCTAACATTAAGCTTGGAGTGGCATCGACCCTAAATAGCCCGAGTTATTAAATATAGGCAAAGCAATGTAAAATGTGTGTATTTCTTAGATGAGAAACATGGCCCTCGGTAGGTTGGTTTACAAGTTAGCCTTTCTTTTTAGAGGTCGTTTTGTCTCCCGATCTTGTTCTTCCATAGTTCATTTGAGGATAAGGTTGTTTTTGCTATACACAACAAACTTTGACATGATTAATTATCTACCATGTAACACACCTATAATTATAGATATGACATTGACATTTAAAGATCCAAAGAGTGTTAATCTGATTTATTATATATGATAGGCTGTCTAAAGCATTCATCATGACTATTGATTTAAAGCATTCATGGCATGTTCGGTAGAAAAGAACTAGTGTCGAGGGCCACGACTTAGCAGGACGCTAATGTAGGTAACGACAATTGGGAACGAGGGGAGAGTTTGACTCAATATGAATTTAATTGATGATCGTAGTGACTGTAAATTCATATCTCAAGTAGAAAATCTGAGGAATTGAGTACATTCCTAGTCCGTTTGATTAGAATTGTAGGGACCGAAGGCATACGTTTTTTGGTGTAATATATGAGTATTTTCATATAATATTGGCCAAGGAAAAAGTATTAATGTTTTTTTTGGGTGGAGTTTTGATTTCATCATCCATTACAAGAGGGGTTGATGGTTGAACGATAACAACGTTTTATTTACCTTAGTACTATGTGATATTTCTTAGAAAATAAATCATACATTTTGAGTTGTAGATAAAAATACTTTATCTATTTGGTGGATTTTGTTGCCAACTTAATAAGAGTTGATATTACGTTAAAAAATAGAGTTAGGCTCCGTTTGGTGCACATTATTATAGAATGAGAATGAAAAATATAGTCGTTATTGGACTCTACACAAGATATATAAATTCAATATTGATGGCTTGATGTGATGGATAACGGTCAGATTTTTTATTTTTATGGAAGAAAAATGAAAAACAAACAGGGACTTAGTATTAAATCTGTAAAATAATTTTCTTAATTCTTCTGGCACGTTTGGTAAGATTATCCATTCCCAAGTCAAACTCAAAGGTTACAATAACAGCTTTTTGGAAGAATTAATGTTATTACACAATAACAGCTTGGAGAGGAAGGGAACTGATAAGATGAGATCGTGTACAGTCCTACAAACATCTTTCAATTTATTTATATACGTTTGATCTCCCGTCTGAAGTTTGAAGCAGTCCTCCTGGAATGTGCATGCCAACACTAATCCTGACTTTTCTTTGTAAAGCAGTCATCCTAGA
>CAIGRN010024002.1:0-12431 GCA_903798345.1 Fraxinus anomala
CTTGGACAATCCTTCTTCTGGACAGTCATTGGAGGCTCCTCTGGGGAAAGCTCGATATCTTCTTAGCAGGTGATAAACCAAACACAATCTTTGAATGTGTACTATCTAACATTGCCCCATTGTTCACGGTGGTTTGCGCTTTTCACTACCTTCCCTGGTCCATGCCTTTGTAAGAAATCTTTCTACCTGGCTTAACGCTGTCCACAAGGTCAAGATGTTTATTAAGTAATGTGCTCCATTGAGTGATTTAAGTAAGATTCTGAGTTGACAGTTCATCTTGGTCTGAAGTTTGACCACGTGGGCCATGTGTGCACAAAGTGTAATGTAAGTAAATCATATAGTTGAAGTGCAAAGGTGCATAGATCTGGTTGAATCAAAATGATGCATAGTTACACAGCACATTGACATGAAACAAGGTCTGCTCATTCAATATTATGATTCAAATGTTACCTATTGGGCCACTGACATTATACCATAAATGATTTATATTTGAATGTCACTACATTGTATCTACCTGCTTAAGGGTCGTGAGGGAGAAATTCCTTAGTGATCTTCAATTGACAATAAAGAAGGTAATTCTCTTATCATTGTTGATGTACTTTTCGAGCTTCGTCTCTTGTTCATAGTGACTCTACAATGAGCCTCGATAGAGATGCTGCTAAGCTCCTATGACGGCCATCTAATGCTCAGATCAGGAATGGTTGATGTTGAGGGCAATATGATAGTACCAGTAATAGATTAAAATGAGATTTACTTGTCCAAGGGTCTTATGCTAGTCTTGTGCTTCAGTTTGGATTGGTAAAGAGTCGGTGTTACACTCTAGATGTGAATTTTTTGGGTCAAGAGGATGAACCTCCGATGCTTGAGTTAGAAACAATCGAGAGTGTGAGCAACATAATAGTCTTAGTAATTGATTTGTCAAAATGAATTTAACAATCTAGGGATCCTCTTATATAGGTCTTTTGCCGTGGAATGATTCGAGAAGGAATTGGTGTTCCTTCAAACGTGGTGTTAGAAAATTGGACCTATAGCCTTTATAAAAATCCTACATCAATTATGTAGCAATAGCAGGTCTCAAGTTTATATATCTGACCTACACTTCTATAAAGTATACGAAGAGAGATGAAATTGTGAGAACTTCTCAACAAAAAGAGCATGAATTTTGTTTCCTTCCGCAATTGATATCTTTAAAGTAGATAATCCATTAAT
This sequence comes from Fraxinus anomala, assembly GCA_903798345.1. NCBI lineage: Eukaryota > Viridiplantae > Streptophyta > Magnoliopsida > Lamiales > Oleaceae > Fraxinus > Fraxinus anomala. The sequence goes on from CAIGRN010024002.1 coordinate 1,210, forward strand.
AGAGGTGATTTCATCGTTAGCATGAACGTCGCACCATCTATAACCAACTTTTCTTTTGGTTTGATTTCTTGAACAAGCCACCTTTATCTAAGGTGATATTTATTCCAGGTCCTAGTCTAGTCTCTGATGGTGTAGCATAGGGATAGCGTATGGCCTAGGTTGAAACAATATAGAAAGAGAGTGCCAAGAAACAACATATATCTATCGCTTTTGGAACCTGTACTTAAATAATAGTCCCAAAACCATAAAGCCTATATATCGCTCTTTTGAATTTAGTAGTGTGACTTTGTAGTACGTGAAGAGACATGTAACATTTACCAAACTTTGTTCAATTTCTTTTGTAATTGATGTTTTACTAGATTATTATATTTCAATAGCAATAATTGGTGTTAGTTTTATTCTAAAAAAGTGAAGTTGTATTACTGGTGGCAACCATATATCTTGAGACTTGGGTGCCCTTTAACGTTCTACTTGGATTCAGTATCAAGATCGTGTGCTATGCTGTACTAACACTTCAATATGTCCGACACATGTCGAATACCTCCACTACTCGGATACTTTATCATGGTCATTTTTCTTTTTTATTAGAAATGTTATAAATTTTTAACTCAAAGTTATTATTAAATAACAAATAAGTACTTATATTTAAAAGATTTCAACAAAAAAAATTAATAACATATATAAAACTAAATTTACACTATGCCTTTGTTTGAGTCCTATTTTTCCATCAAAATACATTCTTGAACAGTAATTTGGCCCTATTTCAGCCATATATTTTTCAATAAAATAATATTACACGCAAATTCAAAACTTTTACTTATTTTTTAACCGCACATTCTCCATCATAATATTATTACAAAATACATTTTTTTTTAAAAAAAATGGGGCTCAAACAACTCATATATAACTGAAAAATTTAATCAATGTGTCGGCGATGTCATCGTATAGGTACTTTTTTGAAAATTCGCATGCTGACGTCCGTGTCGGTGCATCATAGGTCATGTGCTCTATGAATTTGGTTGTGAAGGCTTGCCTTCTTCAAATTTGGTCTTTCAATTTTCACTTTGTCTAGATGATCAATTGAACATTTGACCACTTATTTTAAGCGTTGAAAGTGAAACTCACATGAAGTGTTGTGGGCTGGAACTATAGTTGGGTTATGTGCCTATGAGAGTGTAATGGGTTTGCTTTCTTCAATTTGGTGAAGGTTAAAGGTTCATATTGCAAAATCATGCCCTCAGCAATATTATATGGCTGTATTGTTTGGAAAGTGTTCTTTTAGCTACGATAAAGTTCCTTTTATGGTAATATTTCAATAAGGATGGATTTGTACGTTATTTTCAGTATTGGTACAGCCACGATAATTACATCCATAGAGCACGTGGCTGTGATTACCAAATCTATAGAGAAAATTAATGGGCACCAAGTCTTATGAGGATCTCCTACACAAATATCAACTGCAAAAAGAAATATAATCGAATATGCTCTTTTCAATTAAAGAGTTCTCACACTTCCTTATGTCTTGGTGTATTGTACAATGGGTAGATCATTTATATAGACTTAAGAGACCTACTTATGCTCTTCTAGGATATCGAGTACCTATGTACGTCAAAGATGGTTGATTTATTCTAGCTATTTCATATAGATTATACCATAAAATAATAAAAGGGTTGCAAAATATATTCCATTTGTTCACATTGAATGATCTTAATGCTGTTCTAGATTTGTCCACAAATAGTGAACTCTCTCCAAAAATGATTATTTTCCTTCCAAAAAATGCCCCATTTGAAGTACATGATACAATCCTCATATTTAAAGTACACAATGTGATCAGGAATTGACCTTTGTTTTACGGTAAACATGAAAAGGATACACAACATACTCACATTTTCAATTCTTACCTAAACATCTTACATCAGTATCAATTCGAAAATTAAGACTTACAATTCTAGACAGAAGGAAAATTTTTGTCGTATTCATGTTATCCAAATCTTGATATTTGATGAATTGAACATTTAGATACTTGGCAGACATATTCCAGCTCAACTATGTCTTATTTATTCCATGTACAATTCACGTAATAAGGAGAGTAGTAGACACAAGGGCATCATTTAGGCATTGAAGGTTCATTACGAAGGGTAGCCTTGTAAGGATCACAATGTGCACAAAGTGTGAGAATATGTTGTCCCATATTGGAGGAGTATACAAGAAATGAAGCCTAAGACTTATGACTTGATGAAATCAAAATTATACATTGAACATTGAGATTTAGCACAGGTCTTTCATGATGTACCACAAATGATGAAAATGTAAGTCGTCTATTTTTTTTCCATCTGAGTGGTTAATTGTTATGCTTTTTACATTACGTTTTAGACAAGCATGCCTAGTTTATTGATTGTATTCAAGATTTAGAAAGATACGTTCTATCATTGTGGCCTCAATGGTCTGGGTTAGACATTTGGGAATTGAAGATGGTGGCCAGGACTAATGAATGATGGGACCTGGTGGGGAGTGAGTCAGAATTGGAAAAACTTAAAATGGTCAGCAGTGATGCTGAAGGGATATATTACTTATTTTTTTAAAATCTGGTATTACTACAGGTAAGGAAATGAATATCAAATATCTTCAAAAGCTAAAATCATTTCTCTATATTGTGTAATTGGCATAATTGGTTTATGATTTCTTTCTTTAAATGAAGCTTGAAATATCAAATGCATGAGATCTCTGATTCTTAATGGAATAATAGCAAAAAGGAAAAAAATGGATTTTAGTCTTTCCTTTCTCTTTTTCTCCTTATCATGCTAATTTACAGAAACACTCAGCCGGTTGCTTAACTGTAGATTCAGTAAGGAGGGAAGGATAGTTGAGGACTGAGGAGTTAGGGGAGCTGGTGAGCAGTCTAGGGAGTTGATCAGTTAAAACTAGTTTTAGGTAAAATGGCCTATGGTAAATTTGTAGGGGCTGTTTTACTTATTCTTTTGATGGTGAAGTTACAAATTTACTGCTTTGTTTACCTGCAAGACTGATTCCGGACCAAGTACGGATTTCTTCAAAATCAGAAACTGATCAGTATTCTCTTTTTCTGAATTGAGTAGTTGGCATGAACCAATTATGAGGAACTTCCTTCTTCGAACACTGATTGAAATTCTAAATGCCGTTAGTCTCTGATTCTTAATGGAAGAATAACAAAATAGAAAATTTGAGAATTTGATACTCCTTTCTTTTTATTCTTATAATGTTAATTCACTGAACGTATATTTGGGTGCTTGAGTACAAATTGAGGGAGGAGAAAATATAATGGGATAACTAACCTGTATTGCCTGCAGGATATGAATTCTTAACCATTGAACTGTACACTCTCCGCATGTGCAATCTTTTACATTCAATTGCATCAGTTTGTTATAGTCATGCAAAATCCAAATTTCCACTTTTAGGCATAGTTATTGAACTTGGAATGCTCAGTCTTGGTTTGTTGGCTAATTTATATTAATAAATGTTCAAGCAAGGGAAAAATAACACTCAACATCAACTTCTGTAGTGACGATCTTTTGCTGTTGAATTGATTGTGCATGCTTCATTACTCATAATATTTATAGAACAATGCATTCCAATCGGTCTTCCAATTAATCCCAAATTACCATTCATCTTCTCAAAACATGTTTGGTTGTGCTTAAAAGTTACTTTTGTAGAAAGCATGTACAGGTAGCTTGACAGATGCATGCGTGGCCGGTTTGAATTTCTGCAATTCAAATTGGTCGACAGATGCACGCCATCTGTTCTGTATAGATAGCTTTATCCATATCCTAATTATGTGGAACTTATGGTTCTTTTGTATCCTAAATATTACAGAAATGGAATTATATTGCATATAAGACATTTTCATCCCTTAAGGTCCATATATGATACATACCAATATTCCTCTTGTAACATGGCATTACTTGTTCATAGAACCTTCTTGCTGCAAATTGCTTTATCTTTTGAAGCTGAAGTTATGTTTATTCAATACACATGGATTACTTGCAAATTGCGAGTTATTGTTTTCTGAGGTAGGACATGTGCATTTTATATCCATGAGAAACTTTAACAAACCATTTCATTTTGCAGAGTACACAACATGACAGTCCAGATATTAAATGGTTCGACATATTTATTAAATCAAGCGGTTAAAGTACCAGAATCATAAGCATTAACGACCAAAAACATTTTAGCTGGAGAAAACCTTATGCACAGTATTAGTAGTAGTTTACATGGCTGTATTTATCCGAAGATTCTAAAGCTGTTCCATCTGTCGAACCAAAATTGGATGGTTTTGATGCTTTATCGACATTCCTCTTGTTGCGCAACTGTGAAATGTTATTGATTGAAGCCTGTTCTTTTGAATTTTGCAGCAGAATTGATATGTATGGAGCTGTCGTCTGGACAATTAATGCAGTTTTAGCCTGTTTCAGCGCCAAAATATAATGTTACCAGGGTTAATATGGACAGGAAGTAGAAAAGTAGGCTTAGAGAGCAATAGCTACCCATCAGACATGGATATCTTGAAGAGAGAATTACCCCAATTTGATACCATTTGCTGGTGTGTCATTCTTCTCTGCTAGTGGCTGGCTTAGCTGGAGATTGACAGGTATGGACAAATCATAACCATGACTGATTTCACGTGTTATGTGCGGAACCCTGTTTGCTGTGTTTGTACCTCCTGAGCCACAAACCTGGACCAAAACCTATGACTAAGTTCAGCCTGGAAATTATTTTGCCTATGTAGCTAAATGTGCAAGAATAGTGCTTTTTTATTTGTCAAAGTTGTCAGTCTTCCAATACCTTTATCTGCAATCCTGCATTCTCTTGAGAGATGAGGCTTACCTTCTTATACAGCTCTATGTTTTCTTGATGCATGAGATTTCCCTGCAACAAGTTTGATGAAGTCATTCCTGAAATAAAACATGGATGGAATACAAAAATTGGAATATCTAACTGTGTTTCCAATAGGACCTTCTGGTTTAGCTCTTTGATTTCATCCGTTAAAATTTGCTCCTGTGAGGAAGAGCAATTATTGTGAATTTTCATGTACTTAATATATCAGAAGCCACAGAACTGCTAATTAACTATTATGTTTGGCAAAACCCTCTTGACCTTTTGAATTCGGATGCTTTTCAAACTCATTTCTAGTTGATTTTCCAGATTTCGTAGATCTACAATGCCCAATCCAGAAAGTTCTTCTCCCAAAAGTTTCCTGCACATATCATGACAGAGTTATATGGTATGTTCTTGGCCCATGCGAACATTTCCTGCGAACATTTCCTCAACTATCTGTATGATATTTTCTGATATCTGAAGAATTAAGTATCTCCATATCTATTATCTTCATTTATCCAACGTGTTTATCTAGTTAATTTCATTTCCTTATAGCCATGGACTCCTCCTAGCTGATTAGACGAAGTAAAAATACAGAGTATTTTGGAGGGGACAAAGAGCGTCGGATCCTAAACCTTCCTAGTAAGAGAGGCCTTATTATTCCTTTCGTTGTTTCTATCTCAATTATATTCACCTTATAGTTGCTAACGTGGTTTTAGAGCGCAAATATCTGCTGCTTGTCGAGGCATTTGGCCATATGGTGATGCGTGGGGTCAATGCAGATATGCAATCAAACTTGTGTTTAGTCCGATATGTGAAACATATGAAATTGCAATGACACTTTATCCTACACTACTTTGGGCCAGGTACTAGCTCTTTATTTATTTATCTCCATCTAGGTCCTGTTCATCATTGAGATAAGACATTGTCGTTTATATTTCGACTATTATCTCCAGTCTTTGCCTTCGTCTATTTAATCTGCTACTTTGATATTGAGTGCTATATGTTACTTTAGAAACGAACATACCTGTAACTTTCTTGCAAGTATTGCAGCTGTCTTCTCAGGCTTTCTGCTTCCCTTTTCCAGAACTAGGAAGACATTTTGCAAAATAATTAGTTTCCTAGTGTATAAAATGCAGAATTACATGGTTAAATTGAAGTCATATTTTACTTATTTACTGGGGTCCAAAGTAAGACCAGTCCAAAATAAGACCCATAATGATAGGATCTTACATCATATCATAGGTTATCTGGAACATTATACTTGTAGTCATAATCATCATTATATTCATCACATTGGTTTATATCCAGTTTTTGGTAAACCAAAATTTCATTAAAGAAAGAATTTGGAGGCAAGCAATATACAGAGGAAGAAGAAAGAAAAGAAAGAAACAGCTAACTATCCAAGAAATCCACCCAATATTATATATACATAGAATTAAAGGGTCCCAAAACGTCAAGAAGAATAACAGGGTTACTAGTCCTCAGTAAAGGGTTTTCTAAGCCTTCTAAAATTACTTGCATGGTTGAGACTAGATTGAGTTATTCATTCCTTAGACTAGCGTGCAGATGAAAATTTGAAATCCTAATGAATGAAATGTTAACAAATGTATCCATTTTTTGCCATCATATTGTGTACTTCTCTTCAAAGTTACAAGTTTTTACTTATTTTGTTAGTTCCATTAAAAGAAAGCTGAAGGACGCAAGTATTTTGGGAGTGAGTTTTTAGCCATTTTATCTGGTACTTACTGCATTGTGATGAGCATAAGAATTAATAGTCATCATGCACATTTTCTAATTTTTGTCTGAAATGCTAGTGGGAGTTGCATATGCTTGTAGAAATAGACTTTTATCTAAATGTCATCAAGTTGCATTATTCTTGATATTCTTCAAGTGTATGCATAGTTGCATACATAGTAAGTTTGAAGAACGATAAAATTTCAAGTGTCATTTGTGGAAGTTTAGTAATTCATAGGTTTAAAAGTTGTTTCATGGATATTTACGCTGGGTAGCAGAACCTATATGGACAACGGTTTTGAAGCTGGAAACTTAGCTTTTGCGGAGTGGTGTTGGCTTACTTTATAGGCAGAACCTGCAGTGTTCTTTCTAGAATAATTATAAAAATAATTGCTATGTAGTGAAAGTTAATATATACTATATGGACCATGCTACATGTACTACTTGACTTAAAGGTTTACATAATGTCACTTGGCTTTCTTGGACAGTTTAAACCACAATTATCTCTTCCATTCAATCACCTCCGCTACATACCTTTCTGGCACCGCTTTTGGACGTTTTCTTCTGGCAAAGTGGCTTTTCCCATACTATATAGCTAATAGCACTAAACTTACAAGTAAAAGTTACTTAATAGTAACTTTTTGTTTCCCAAAATTTTTAGATAAGTTCCTTAAAACTTATCCCCTGTTTGGACTCCATTTTTCCAAATTTCATTTTCAACAACATCTACTCCCATAAAATAACGTTACATGTAAACCCAAAATTTTTTCTTATTTTTTAATCACACATTTTCCAAAAAAAAAAAAAAACCACTATTTCAACACTTTTTCCTCCATAATCTCATTTTAATATAGCCCAAACACGGACTTAGTACTGCATGAATAGAGAAAGACCTTTTCTCTCAAATGATTACATCTGTTAAGAGGCTAGACCTACGAAATTCAGAGCTCTGATCTCTTGAAAGTGGATTTGAATTTGAGAAGATTAATGTGTCCACCGGAAAACCATGTCATTTTCTGACTTTTCCCTGACCGTCGCTAATCAAGATCACATGCCGTGGATGCGATGAGATCATCAAATGCTGCTGGAGACCATGTTTGCCAACCAGACTCAAACTCGCATGCTTGAACTTCTTCATTCTCTAAACTGAGAAGGAAGTCAATTGCTGAGTATATGACGTCTATCAAAAACGCCATCGATGACTTTAACTTGAATCAGACACTTTAAGCAATTAAGAAATTGTCATCCATGTTCTTAATGGACTTGGAGATTCAAGGAAATGGTTGCTGCCATTCGCGCTCATGATTTTAATCTCCGATATTCTTTGAGGAGCTTAACAACAAATTGCTCAACTGAGAGTTGTAGGTGCAAAGAGAAACAACAAAGAAAGTTACAGTTCCAATCGATGATCGCTGCCCAACTCTATCAAAGAACATCATATAAAAGGGGTGAATGACAACAATTGGGCAGTGGATAATTCAGACTATTCAATCTGAACTTTGGAAATAATCTCCAAACCTAGCAAGGTAGTTGCAACCAACATGGCTATCAAAGCTTTCTTCAACCAAGGTTATCCACACCATGCTCAATCCCAATGGCCTCACAATTTTAATCAATATCATGGTAACTCTCAACCCAAAATTATTTGTCAACTATTTGACAAGAAGGGTGATGTTGAGCAGTTAGAGGAGAAAATTATAAATCAATTGAAAAAGAGAAAAAACTAAGAAGGATGTATGAAAACGCTTGTGACTTTCAGCTCGGGTGTCAAATTTTCGCGAGTGAGTACAATTCGAAAGTATTTTTTTTTTATTCTACACATTTCTTTAGGTGATGATTGACCTTTGGCCAATATTGTCAAACTTTCAGGGTTATATTCCATTGTTTAGGTGTCCGTTTTAGTGTTTTTCATTTTTAAGTTAGTTTTATGTTATTTTCGTTATTTTTACAGTTTATTATTTTATTTCGATTTATCTACATAATTAGGATTTCAATTTGATTAGGATTCCTTTTGACTCTTTAAATAATTGTTAAGAGTTTGAAAAACCTACATTCGTTTTTGATAAATAATATTTCAGTTTTTTAGTTATTTGGTGGATTCCAATAATTCGCTCATGTACATATGAGTGAAATTCAAGCAACAACCGTTCATGTGTTATGAACAAGAACCATTTATTATCATTCACTTTTTTATCCCGAGTCAAAAGGCACACTACAAAAGCTGTTGCTGTAGTCCTTCGCCCTGCTTCATACCAGTAGCCTCAAGCATGTTGTATGAATACTAATTCTTCTTGAAGTCGCTACCATTGGGTTGTTGATGTGGTTGCCTCTCACCACATACATCCGTTCTCCAAGATTTCCAATCCATTCTGAATATGATGGTAATATGAACATTATGGTTGGAACCGATAATGGCATTCTCATAGCTCATGTTGGCTTTAATACTTTTGATTCACACACTCATTTTTAACTCAACAATGTTTCATGCGCTCCTTTAATTTAGAAGAATGTCTTATACATAGCTCAATTGTGCATTAAAATACTGTTCTATTGAATTTTTTCGAACTCATTTTTGTGATGTATCTGAGTACTTGACATCTTAGGTCTAAAGCTAGAGTAGTGGCAACATCTATGAGTGGCCAATTTTTAATTTCGTCCCTATGCAAAGCAAAACTTGAATTTTTTTTAGAACTTGTGTTATCATTGCTTGCTATATAGACCTCAACTGATATAGATATGGTCCATCTACTTGAAAAATCTTTGTTTTCCACCGTAGTTTTTCATCCAAACTTTTATTAACTAATCTAATCACTCCAAGATTTCATTCATTTATCTAATGTTTAATCAGGCTCAATCAGGTACCGATGCATTTTTCCTCAGTGAGAGTGGGTAAACCTCGAGGAGCTTTATGGCATAAGCCTCAAAATGATCAGCCTCTTGGCTTATGTCAAGATACTTGCCAAAAAAACGTAAATAAAACATTCAAATAATAGAAAATAGCCCAAAAGGCTAAGGCTAGTAATAGAATTTCCAGAAAATGCAAGACAAATGAGCAATCAGTTTAATTATTTTGAGGCTTAGGCTAAGCTTCACTAAATCGATGCGTAAGCATCGCAAATGGAACTTAAAAGGGCTAGAAGGTTTTTTTATAAAAGCCTTACGTAAGGTGAGATTTAAGGCGCAAGCTTCAAATAGTTTTTTTAAATAATGTTTGTACCTCATCCCATAAGCAACCAACTCCCATGATCTCAACATCAACATCCTAAAGCCCAACTTTACTAGTCGTGCCACATCAATGGCTCCCTCTCTTGAGTTATACTCTTCTTCGCAGCTCTACCTAGAACTCCATTCCCTCTCCTACCACATAAAATGTAGTTGGTTGCAAGTGTATACTAAATCAAATACCATTTTGATTGATTCATTGCGATAAACAAAATCGAATTGCCAAGGGCATTCACAAACTTGGAGTAGACTTTGCGGAAACGTTTAGTCCATTAGTAACACTATTATGATTTGTGTTATTTTGAACACCGTTATCTATCATTGACCTTGCGCTAACTTGATGTTCATGCCTTTCAACATAGCCTCCTTTCTAAAGATGTCCAACAACAAGGGTGTTCATCCTTAATATCTCTTAGCCATTTTCTTGAAGTTGAACTTGTTCCAATCTTAATGAGTGTTTTTCTTTTGTAACAAGAAATACACTGGAGATTTACTCAACAAAACAAATATTATAGGACGCTAAAGAAATCTACCTCCTTTATTCCGTGATGAATCTCGTAAAATCATTAACGCTAGAACACCAATTAATCCTAAACAATTTAAAGTACATGCTTTCTAATATTTCTCATTCACTAGATTTGACATTGTCCTATGAAGTTAATAAACTCTCAAAATCCATTTATCGTATTACAACCTTTCATTGGACACTAAATCGAGTATTGTAATACTTGAAAGGTCTATTGTGGCATTCGGCAAAGGTCCCCCATTTATTCTCCTTGCATGTACCGAAACCGATTAGGCCGAAACCCAGTCATCGCACTTCAACCTCAGCCTACAATGTTTTGTAAGGCACCAACACCATCGGTTAGAGTTTTAAGTAGCAAAATTGCGATATTACATTTTCCTTTACCGCTGCTAAAGTCAATTGGATAAGCAACTTACTCTTTTTAAGTTATAGTTCCCTCCATTCGAACTATTTAACTTGACAATGTAGGAGCTACGCATTTAAGTGCCGACCGTGCTCTCCGCTCTTGCATGAAGCATGTTGCCATTGACCTCCATTTCATCCACGACCAATTCTCCAACAACCAACTTCGTGTCTCTCATGTACAAAGTAGAGCTTGCTGATTCACGAAGCTACTTGTATGCAACCATTTTTTTTTTCACATTGCTTTTTAACAATTGAGATTTCATCTTAAAAGGTTAATTTTTTAAAGGGGAGTAGTCCAAGCCCTAATATGTTGGTTATTAATTTCTTCTTTAACCGATATAGATCTCTTGACATGCCCCAGTAAGATGGTGACTTCTTTAAGAACATCTATCTTCAAATTCGATTCCTTGATTGAGATTATAGACGTTGATACCATGGTAGGACTTGGGGATTCAATCTTAAAAAGTCAATCTTGTTAAGA
>CAIGRN010024003.1:0-25811 GCA_903798345.1 Fraxinus anomala
AAACCTCACTGGTTCCTTCGAAGACTAGGTTCAGAATTCACAAGTTTCTCCACCGCCCAAATGGCCCAAACGCCTCTGCCTTCCTTCATCGATTTGGTCTCCAAGGCTGAAAGTTTCGAGATTTTCCAGCGATCTCTTGAATCCTCTGGTCCTCCAACTATCGCTTTTACAGGCCACAAATCGCGGTCCCAATCGCCCAAATCCCAAGCATTCAAACCACAACCAACAGGGACGAAATTTCTCTTTAAATCGTTGCAATATATGTTCAACCTTCGGGCAGGGACGCCGTCCCACCGACTTGCAAATCTGCCGACAGAAAGGGCACTATGCCGATAAGTGCAACGAGAGGTATACACGGAAAGGAGATGATGTCGACAACACAACCCAACTTGCTGAGGCTTTTAACGCCTACTGCTCTCTTAATGGGCCCGAGCCCAGTGATTGGTACCTAGACATAGAAGCTTCGGCCTACATGACACCAAACCTTTCCCACTTGGATCAAGCAAATAATTATATGGGTAAGGATTAGGTATTTGTTGGGAATGGTGCTTCCCTACCCATTACTCACACCGGTACCATCTCTCCTACCCTAACACTTGATTTATTGGATGTTTTAGTCGTTCATCGTCTAACCAAAAATCTCCTGTCCATTAGTAAATTAACATCTGATTTTCCTCTTTCTGTCACATTTACTAATAATATTTTTTTCTATCCAAAATAGTTAAACGGGAAGGGTGGTGACAACCGGTAAAAGAGATGGTGGCTTATATGTGCAGGAGCACGGCAATTCCGGTTCTTAAAAATAAAGCTTTGCATGCCTTGTATGACTTATGTCATGCTCGTCTTGGACATGTGAACCATTCTATTATTTTATTTTTAAATAAAAATGGTCATCTCTATCATACCTCTTTATTGTCTTCTCCTACGTTATGTGACACATGTCAAATTGCAAAGAATCATCGCTTGCCTTATTCTCGTAATGATCGTCAATCGTCTAATATATTGGATCTTATTCATTGTGATATTTGGGGTCCTTCCCCCGTCAAATCAAATTCGGGATTCATTTACTATGTGCTATTTATTGATGATTATTCCCGTTTCACTTGGCTTTATCCTTTGAGATTAAAATTCGAATTTTACGATATTTTTATTCACTTTCAAAAACTTGTGGAAAACTAACATTCCACCTGCATTAAAATTTTTCAAAGTGATGGTGGTGCCAAGTTTACAAGCAATCGCTTCAAAGCACATCTTAGCACCTCGGGTATTCACCATCAACTCTCTTGCCCATAAACCACACTCAAAATGGCCGCAATGAAAGAAAACACCGACATGTGACTGAGACGGGACTGGCACTCCTTTTCCATTACCATCTTTCTCCTTGTTTTTGGGTTGACACCTTCAGCACTGCAACCTACATAATCAACCGTTTGCCCATCCCGCTTCTTGGAGGTATATCTCATTTTCAGCTTCTCTATGCTTCATCACCAAATTATGAGAATTTTCATCATTTTGGTTGTCGTGTTTATCCTTGTTTGCATGATTATATGCCTCACAAATTTTCTCCTCGCATCATCCTTTACATTTTTTTAGGATACAATCCTTCTCATAAAGGATTTCGCTGTCTTGATCCCACTACCTCCAGGCTTTATATCACTTGACATCCCCAATTTGATGAAAACCACTTTCCCTCTAGAGATAACTCTAAGGCTCAGCCCCTTTCCTCTCTCCACTTTTCAAATTTTCTTGAACTAAGCATGCCCCATCTCAACCCAACTGCACTATCCCCTCTACACCGTTCTCCAGATATTACTCCAGTCGGATCTAACCCGTGTGTTATTTGTACTAACTCAGTGGACGAGTCTTTGCAGGTTACTGATTCTCTTGCAGGTTCTTCTTCACCGTCTCAGGAGCCTCGACCACTTCCTATTGATTCTGATGTTGTTCCACTTCTCACCGCTCTGACTCCAGCTCCAGCTCCTCAGATGGGTTCTCATCCCATGCTCACACGAGCTAAAGCTGGCATTTTCAAGACTCGCCATCTAGTGAATCTTAGTGTTTTGGGATCTTCTGGACTGCTTCATGCTCTTCTTGCCTCCACAAAGCTTAAAGGATTCAAGTCTGCTACCAAGAACCCTGCATGGCTTGCTACCATGGATAAAGAAGTTCAACCTCTACAACATAACTGCACTTGGGTTTTGATCCCTAGACCTACTAACACCAACATTGTCGGTTCCAAATGGGTATTTCGGAAGGTCTGTCTGATGGATCCATTGAGCGCCTCAAGGCTCGGCTTGTAGCCAGAGGCTACACTCAGGTACCTGGTCTTGACTACACCGACGCTTTCAGTCCTGTTATCAAAGCTACTACTGTTCGCGTTGTGCTCTCTCTTGTTGTTACAAACAGATGACCTCTTCGTCAACTTGATGTGAATAATGTATTTCTCAATGGCACCCTCACTGAAAATGTCTATATGGAACAACTTCCTAGGTACATTGATCCTCGATACCCGAATCATGTCTGCAAATTGAAGAAAGTTCTATATGGACTCAAACAAGCTCCTCGTACTTGGTTTTAGCGCTTTAGTTCCTTTCTTCTCACACTTGGGTTTTCTTGCAACCATGCAGACACCTCTCTCTTCGTTTTTCATCAGCAGTCAGACAACTCTTCTCTTCTTGACCGCTTCCCTCGCAAGCTCAATTTTGAGTTTGCCACCAAGGACTTGGGCTCCTTCAGCTAATTTCTTGGTCTGGAAGCACTACTAATGATCTCTTTATCAGTCAGCTAAAATATACCTGGGATATTCTGACTCAAGCACAGTTACTTGACAGCAAGCCGGTTCACACTCATATGGTCGTCTCTTAGCATCGGACTAGTGATGGACATGCTTTCTCGGACCCCACTCTCTACAGATCTTTAGTTGGTGCCCTTCAGTACTTAACCATTACTCGTCCTGACATCGCTCATGCTGTTAAATTTGTCAGTCAATTCCTGTATGCCCCTATTACAGATCACTTTCTTGCTGTCAAGCGTATTTTACGCTATGTCAAGGGCACACTTCACTTTGGTCTTTCTTTTTGCCCTTCAGCTGTTCCTGGTGCCCTAGTTGTTTACTCTGACGCTAATTGGGCTGGTTGTCCCGATACATGCCACTCCACCTCTGGCTACTCTATTTATCTTGGCGATAATCTGGTTTCTTGGAGTGCTAAAAAGCAACCAACTATTTCCCGTTCTAGCTGTGAGTCTAAGTATCGCGTCCTTGCCACTATGCAGCTGAACTCATTTGGCTCACCCATCTACTTCATGATCTCAAGGTTTCCATTTCACAAAAGCCTATTCTCTTATATGACAACAAAAGTGCGATCTTCTTAAACTCCAATCCCGTTTCCCACAAACGGGCAAAACATGTTGAATTAGATTACCATTTTCTTCGGAAACTTCTTGTTGCAGGCAAACTTCGCACTCAATATGTGCCCTCTCATCTACAGGTTGCCGATCTCTTCACCAAAAGTGTCTCTCAACCTCTCTTTGAATTCTTTCATACCAAGCTTCATGTCCGTTCAACTCCGATGCTCAACTTGCGGGAGGGTGTCAATGCTTAATACACAGCTTGTAAATAGGTGATTCATTTGTAAAGATTTATTCTTTCCATCTTTATTGTAATTAGCATTTATTTGTAATTATCCTAATGCACATTGTAATTGACTATATATAGAAGAAATATTCACCACAATTGTGTGTGGTGGATTTCGCTCAAACCTTACAACATGTTTTATTTTTTTAACCTTAATAGTTCCCGTTTAATCTAAAGTCTCAAATATATCTAAAAGTTAGCTTAGAGGATAAAGTAATACCAGAAGCAAAGCCTTAATTTCTGTATCTTTTAGTCTCACTTCATCCCCATGGTCAACGTCTTTCAACTGAATTAACGCACTCAACAAGTCCTCCTGTTGTTCCGTTCAACGAGAGCCGTTAATATTGTGCTGCGCGAGAATTTCTTCCAAGAAAGTGTCGAAACGTTAATGAAGTTTCTTCATGTTCTTGACCAGCCCTTGAATGTCAAAAGCTTCAAGGGGGTGGGATACAATCAGCTATGTTGAACACACTTGCAAGAACCTGCATCAACTCCACCACCATCGATTTGAATTCCTCCGGCTTTGCATCGCGACCACCGGTCCCGTCCCCCAACACACGCCGGCTGAGCACCACTCGCCCTATTGCATTGGTGGTGCACATGTTGAGTAATTGACCTAAATTCATTGGGGTCTTCTGCCCTGCACTAGCTAGGGCGTATGCAAGAATAGATACTTCTTCCTGCATAGTTAATTATAAGCTACATTTAACAAAAATAAGGAGAAAGATTTCGACCACCAAAAATTCCATTGATAAGATTCTAAAGCATGTTTGGCTAACCTTTTCAAATATTAAGAGAATGTTTGCTACATATCTTATCAATCAGTACAATGAACAACATTTTTAACCTTTTTTTTATTTAATCAAACTTATAGATGTAATTAAATTCATGCTAACTATTCTTAAGTGGAAATGGGCAGAATTACCTGAAAATATGTTCCGCTTTTAAAATTACCGCAAGTGCACGGTTCGTAACAAGTAATAAAGTGAAATTTAAAATTTCGAATATCGTCCCACGAAAATTGATTTAGTTTAATACCTATTAACGAAACCTTAACTGATTGTATGTAATTTCAAATGATTGGCAAACTTATGACTGAACTTTGATCACGTTGCAATTTAAACTAACATTATTAACTAAATGCAAATAAATGTTCAAATGCAAATTGAATGTTTTCTTATGAATTATAAATGAGCACTATACATTAACATGATTGCGCTTTCAAAGTGTAGTCATATATAAAGTGATCTTTGTCTTTGTAAACTTTCCATGTGGAATAAACTAAAATTAGTTTTCCTTCCAACGCATTAACATCTTCCATTTCATCACTTTGAGCTTTCAATTTCTCATTTACCCGATTATCGTTTTTGGCAAATAAATAAATAATTTCAATGTTCTCAAGAAAAAGAACACGAATCAACTTTGATCTTCCAAAATAAACAAACAAATCCCACTCAAAATTATGCTAAAACAGGCCAACAAGCCATTTTTCCAGCATATTTCAATTTATACTTGTAAAAAAACGATAAGTTAGCTTCTAGTTTACTTGATAGTGAATATGACAATCCTCGTGACATTCAACACTTTTCATACTCTTTCACAACGTCGTATACTTGCGGAATAGTCATATAACAGTCACTCTTGGACATTTGGTCCTTTAAGACACCATAATGCACGATCATCTTATCACTATTTTGTAGAACTTTCCTAATCTTCGCGTCATATAAGATTTTTGTAGCACTTCTCCATTTTATCGAACCTGCTTTAATCCAATGCATGCAAAATATCCTCTTCAATCACTGATGATTGACAAGTCTAATGAAACCATCTAGATAGTGATGGCAATGGGTATGGGTCGAGCCGGCTAACCATCTAGATAGTGATGGCAATGGGCCGAGTCAAGCTGAGCTCGCCCCGTATTCTCGTGCTCGTTTGTAAGAGCTGAGCTTACTCGTGGGTCGAGTTCGGCTTTTTTAATTTTTTTTTACTATACATTTTCTAAACCTTAAAAAAAAAAAAAAAAAAAAAAAAATCCACAAGCCGCTCATCTAAAGACGAGCCTGCTAGGCTCGAGAAAAGACGAGTTGCTTTTTTACGAGCCGATGAATCGCTTGACTCGATTGCCACCTCTACATTTAGGTATTGTGGTTCACAGAGTTCTCTAACAATATATAAGCATTTTGGCAAAATTTTGGAGTATGTATCGTCTTTTAAAATATTCTAAGTAGTAGCTGCTTTCACATTTATCTCATTCTCTTCTATAGTATTCCAATTTCAAAGGGTATATTGGTTCAAACTAACGATTTTCGTTACGAAAGGACCATGCTCGCACGCTTTCTAAAAGTAAAAGATCCGAGATGCCACAAATTGCAGGTTTAGAAGCAATCGTCCCAAGGTTCAAAAGTTCAGGACCCCATCGCTACTTACTCTTTTCATTAAACATCTTTTGATAATTAAAATAAATAAATAATCACCCTTGTATGACCCCTGGCCCTGCCAATATAGTTGGGAACTAATTAACATACTCCATGATTATACAAGTGGACGCTACCCAAATCCTTGTATACCAGCAAAACTATACTCACAACTGACGTGGGACGAGTCAACAAATATTATAGACGAGAAGAAACCACCAA
The DNA here is from genome assembly GCA_903798345.1 of Fraxinus anomala. Classification (NCBI taxonomy): domain Eukaryota; kingdom Viridiplantae; phylum Streptophyta; class Magnoliopsida; order Lamiales; family Oleaceae; genus Fraxinus; species Fraxinus anomala. The sequence continues at coordinate 6,271 of CAIGRN010024003.1, forward strand.
AATTATTACCTCATTTGCTTTTATCGAAGAAGGAACATTGAAATTTTTAGCAGCCAACGTTAATAAAGGACACATTTAAGGAGCTTCAGAGTCACAAACATGTAAGTTTCGATTTTGACAAAACAACTGAGGGACAACGAACTCATCATTTTTCTAAGAGCAATAGCAAATGTAGAGAACATTTCTTCTATCTCTTCCATGCATTAGAGACTCGAAAAGAATATGTTTTTAGAAAAATTGTCGTTCACCACAGACTTGTCTCCTGAACTTTCATTTGCCTCTTCCTCCTCAAAATTCTGCTTTGTCACCCTAGACCTTCTGTCTGATGGTGATCCATCATATTCTTTCCCTTCGCAATTGTAACTGCACTCCTTTTCTTTACTTCCAAACAAGTCTATGGGCTGTTGTGATGAACTGGCAGCTGAAAATACAAACCTGTGAAAATGTTTTGGCAACTGGAAACGGAAAAGGAAGATTCAATAGGATTATCATTTATTGCATGTTTGGTAAAGCTTTATCAGATATATAAGTTGTGAATGTGTGGATAAGTAAAAATATGTAAAAGTTGTGGACCCTATGGAATGGGTGGACTTATAAGCAATATAAAGCTTTGTCAAAACACGGGCTTAGACATAAAGGTTAACTCTTAACAAAATAACCTGAAAAGTGTCCCCCTGGAAAGGGGGAGAGGGCATCACCGAATGACTTGCCTTCTTTGCACCGAAATGGTGGATCTCTGTTCCAGCTTTGTTCTCTAGATTTTCCTTGAATTGGCATTGGGAAGCAGACAGTCGCGGTTGGTGAAAATCTAGCTTAGTTTTCTGATTAAAAAAAAGGTGATGAAAATGTAATAATTCCATATGGAAAACAAATCTTCAATTTCATTAAGTCTGAGTTGGAGAAGAAAATTTGCTCAAGTTATTAGTGGACACACAGAGAACAACATATAGACATACATTAGTGTCAAGATTATATGACATACTTCCAACAATTATAAGGAAACAAAATTGAACAAGACCTTTTCATTTGCATCCTCCAGGATATTAGGTGGCAGATGACGCTTCTCCCTGTTGACAGTTTGTTTATGCTTATGAATCACTTTCCCCTTCTTCCGACCACGTTTTTTATTGGCTTTGTTCATTTTCATTTCCGCCTATTAAGTCAAGGAAAAAAGTAAAACATGAATGCCCTAGAAGTCTATACTATATATAAAGAGCAAGGCTAATTAAAGATTTACCATCTTTTTATACTTGATCTCCCACTCAGGGTCAATCTCAGCAATGCAACTTCTGACTTTGTTCGCTTTTTTATCTCTTGCATCAACAAGAGCAGACAATGTTCGATGGGTATCAGAAGTCAGGGAGGAAGGCATAAAATGCATCTTCTTTCTGATTCTCCCTTCACATTGGAGAGTTTCCTGAAATTTTGCCATAAAAGATTAAAAATCATGGAGTTAAGATAGTGATTATGATGGTGGATGAATGTTTAGAAACACAATAGTAGATATCTCTTATGCAATGCACCGCATGGCAGATATGAGAGGCCACAAGTCAAAGCCCCATCGACACCATTAGTGTAATGAACTTGCTGCTGAACACTTTATAAGGTACCTTATCATGTACAGAGAAAAGGTGTGTTTGCATGTCATGTATGTCTTGCTCAGAGACGTCAAATGATTCCTCTCCAATTAATAACTGCAAACTACCATCCTCCCATATTACAAAGCGTGAATTGCTTTCAACCTGCACGTGTAGATTTAGTTTGTTAAGTTATTTAAGCATATGTGTAAGTTATGTAAGTTTGCTACAAAATGCACCAAAATGGTCCAATCCAGCAAACAACAATGACTAACTAATTATGAAATTGTTCTCCAGATGTGAGAACGAAGTATAAGTACTAGGTTTAAAATCAAAGTCATTACGAATTTAAAATCATAAAAGGTAATGGCTAAAAGTTCAAATAACAGCTAATATAATACCAAGACAGATTCAGCCCACCTAAATATATCATACAGAATGGATAAATTTAGCAAGATGTGGCATTAGAAATATGAAGAGTTGACTAGAGTTTCGTGATCATCCATGCTCCTGTAAATTGGTAAAAAAAAATCCAAAAGTCAACGTACAGTAGTTGTGCCATCAGGATTTTTGACATTCCTCCAGCGAACGATATTATTCGGAAGGATACGTCTTCTAGCTCCAGACTTGTCTGTCGTATAGAAGTCCTGTGAAACATATGTGCTTGGATCAAATGGCTTGGGTTCAATGCCCACTATGTTGGAGAGCTTGATCATGTGCATCTACCACGAATGAAATCACTGCGTTATAATTTCTAAAATTTGTGCATGAGCAAAATGGACTCAGGCAGGCTTGCTTTAACTGGAACCAAAACAATGCAAGCCAGTTGCTATGACAAACAAGAATAACTTGAATGAGATAAAACTGGGTTATTTCACTTCAGTTACTCAGATGTCATTTGATGGACCGTGACTGTTAACCTACTATTTAACACCAGGAGAAATGATACAAAAATCGTTCTTGGATAATATAGTGTTCTTTCTGGAGTCCAGGTATAATTTACAAGATGGCCTAGTGTGCAAGTCCTCAAAATTTGCATACAAAGGCTTTCAGTTTGCTAAAATCCCATTGCTCATCAAATCTCTGGCATCACAAGACAATATGGAAAGTATACCTCACAAAAAATAAGGATACAGTTGCTTAAACTGAAGGTGTCTAAAACACATGCACAGCTATGTGCAAAGGCACGTGAAGTTCAAGCACGAATATTAGCAAACATATTGAATTTTTTCAGAAGGATTAAACCAGAGGAAAAGAAAAATGGTTCTCATACCAACTGATGCAGAATGGTAAGGGAAAAGAGAGAAGAGTAGAGAGAAGAAGGAATGGGACAATAGGTTAGGTACACACACAGAACCACCGGTTAAAAAAGGAAAGAAAGAAAACAACAATAGCGGAGTAGTACTGGGGGGGAAAGAGTGAAAAGAACCCCCATTGGGGGGGGAAAGGGTGAAAAGAACCTCCATTGGGGAGTGAAATAGAATAGGAAACCGTAAGCTCCCGGGAAGTGGAAGGAGCCAGGTCTCTGACTGTGTGCCTGTAGAAGAATGAGCCAGCAACTCATAGGCAGCGGCTCGGTTAAGGGAAACCACTGGAGCCGTAGCGAAAGTGAGTCTCGAACAAAAGAAACTGCCTCGAAATTTAAGCAGTTTTAAACAGGAACTGTCTGTCAAAGAATTACTCAAAAGGAACTTACATGACAGCATTAATTCTAGGGCATTCCATAAACCATTCAAGACTAGAGAAACTTTAGAGTTGGTTTTTCTGGAGCACTAGCATGTAATTATAAATCAAGATTTAAGGGGAAAAAAGAACAGATTATGAAAGTTAGAACTCCAGAAAATAAGAGATGAGACAAACCTTATAGGGATCAGCCAGCAGATGATGAACAGGAATCTCCAACACCGTTGACAAGCCATCCTTTTTTTCCTGTTCAACCTCAGCACATTCATCTTCACGCTTATATTGCACCCCATTAGGTACAATATCCTCAGGCCACGATTCTTTCCGAAAATCTCTCTCCTCATCCACAAGAGCATTCTATATTAGAAGCAAAGACATAATTGTAGCTTGTGCATACTTACAAAATGTAACATCACAGTGCATGAAAGAAAGAAATTGGACATTGGACACTAACCTTTTCCTTATCTTCAATCTGATTCTGAACTGTGTACTCTGCTTGTTCTTCATCGTCAAATTCCCCAAAAATATCACGGATTACAGCTGCTATATGTGAAATTCGATTATCATCTTTTCTGTCGCCTGGTAATCTACTGCAATGGGGAAAAGAAACGACTATAATAAGGATCAGAGGATCTGTTTCAAATTAACTTAAAATCAGATTTGAAACAATATGGTATGCAGGAAATCAGACTTAATATCTCCCAATAAATTTTCACTCTTTCTGAGGTCAGATTTTTCAATAGAGTTCTCTTACTCATTGAAAATTCAAGCAGAGAACAAAAAAGAAGAACAAAATTTTTTGCAGGAGATTTGATACTCTACCCCATTACCTTCCTTCATTTTCTCTTTTATTGCCAGAACAAACTTCTACAGAACTTGGATTTTTGAACTTGTTCTCTTTACGAATATGATTGACATCCTTGGGCTCACCATCCCTTTCCAATCCTGTCTCTCTCTGATCACTTCTGCCTATGCCTTTGGACTGGGGTCGTCCATCCTCTTCATTCTGAAAGGAAAATGGTCGTGCTAATGATAAGTTCAAGATAGAAATGAGAGTACACATATGATTCAACTTTATAAACCATGTCATATAAAAGAGAGAGGAAAGATATACATTTTCTGAATCCTATGGTCATTAGTAAATTAATAGCCATTGCACTGGAGCTCAATACATCTGCAAAAATGCTTCCTGAAGCAATAAATTCAAACAATGCAGCCCAACTACCCATTTAAATAATCAAGCTCCTATTTCAACAAGAGGATTTCCCTAGTTTATTACAACTTACTAACCTTTAGATGAATAGTAATTCAAGAAACCAAGAGCCACTAATCACAGATAATTTATGTTAAACCTTCCTGACCAGACAGGCTCCTCTATGTGATCCCTCATCATAATGCACAGAAACAGTTAGATCTATCATCTAATCTAGTTGACAACCATGATCACGATTCATTTATGCATAGTTTCTGAAAAGGGAAAAACTATTCTTCCTATGTTTACAAGTCATACTCTCTCAAGCATAGTAGTTTCCCTTTCACTCAAACTTAAGATTGACAGCAATCACAGGCTAAAATGACAAAAAAGTAAATTTCACAGTGTATACAACAACGAATAACAGGAATGGTGATATCCAAGTCAAGTAATCCACCTCAGCTGGAATTCAACAAAATGTTGAACCCCACCCCCACCCCCACCAAAAAAAAAAAATGTAGCTAATAAATGAGTGCCAAAAATAGAATTTGAGAAGAGGCTCTGCAGCTTCGATCATGTCAATAGAACGGATCCCAAGATCCCTTTGGCTTGTAGTTTTCTTCTTGATTTCGATTCTTTATTTTTTTTATTCATGAACCAATTGCACTCCTTAACATTGGTTATTATTCTGACCAGATATTTCACTGATCAAACATATATTTTATATCTAAGGTCATGCATAAAATTTGCACAAATAAGAGGCTTTTCCAGAGTTTATTTTAGGTCAATCTTCAGTTTTCTTATGCAGTCATTTTAAGGAACTGCTTTTGCAAATCACAAATGTTTTGATTACAACATTTATTATGCTTCTGCAAATTAAAACACAGTGATGAATGCCTTGGACTATGATCAAGCAACACCCATAGATGCACGACATATCTTTAAAAAAATAAATTTGAAGTTGAATACATCGAATTCTTTAATCTTAATTAATATGAAAAGCATATAGTTATTCTTTATCAAATTAATTGTTCAATTGACAACAAATTAATATTATTTTTTTGTTAAAACTTCAAATCAGTTTATGGCCAATGAGCCTAAACTTCAGTTGACCCATGGACACAATTTCGTTGTTAAATAAATAATAAAGCAATATAAGAAAAATCGTTTGGAATACGACAAGCAAAAAAAGCCTTGACATGTCAAATGGTGTAGCTAAAAAATGATTAAATGATCTAAAAAGGGAATTTCTTTACGTAAACACACTAACACGCCCGATGTAGACAATTAATACAGATATTCAACAAAATTTGTTAACTATTTAGGGTTGAGAACAAAATTAATTGCTTTTAGCCCTAAAAAATTTATTTCAATTACACTGCTTGACAAAGGTTTTTTCAAAATTGAATTGAACAAAAATGTAGGAGGAAAAGAATTAACTAAGCAGCTAATTTCCCGGTCTGGATGCAGTTCTTAAAATCAAAATGCAAACAAATTATATATTTTTCTTAAAACATTAGTCCTTTAATACATCTACTTGGGTTATACATGGTATACATCTGCACTAATAGAATTGATCTACACTAATAAAACTGAATTGGGATTTTTGAGAAACTGCCATTTCAGGACTAGAATTGTCGAAAAACTGAATTGGGAGAAAAGAAAAAACTTAGTGAAATAATCAATACACTGTTAGGCTGGCAATTGGGCTCATCTTGTGACTTCACCTCCTCTTCTTCAGATGTGTAACCGAATAGATCTTGCATGATCTGATTCCTCTCCTTTCCGTGCACCATTGTTACTTGTTCTATATTCCTTCTTAGTGTGTTTGTGTCTTTAGACGGTGCTCAGTGAGTGTGTAAGCGTACAAAGCGTTACAACTCATTAAAGATGTCTCTTCGTGAATATCGATGAGAATGGGGTGCATGAGTGATGGGTGTATGTGCTGTCATCATAAATAAAACCATCCAAAAAGACAAGTTACTTGACAGGTGTGTGTGTGAGTGTTAATGGGCCTGTTTTGATGTATTCGTTGTCATCCTAAATAAAATTTTCCACAAAAGAGAATTTGATTCAATTTAGGGTTGAGTTTATGAATCTAAAAAAATTGATAATTGGGCTTGATGGTTTTATTCCCTACGAACAATATATACATTCTAATTCTCTCTCTCAAATTGGTGCATAGATATAACACATGTCCAACTTGATAGTGATGCATAGAATGATCCACTAGCAACAACATAGGTCATTATATCAACCAATTGATCCACACTCTTAACGTATGGCACCTCTATACTTCCAGAGTCGAGGTTATTTTTGATATAATTCTTGTCAAGTTCAACATGCTTGGTTTGATGATGCTATACCAAGTTATTTGCTATCTTAATTGTTATATTATCACAGAAAGCACCATGGGTTACTTTGGATCCAACCCAAGCTCACTAAAAAGAATTGTCAGCCGTGTAAGTTCGATAGTAGAACGATGGAGAGTCTGTTATTCAACCTCAACATTAAATAGCGATATCATATTTTGTTTCTTATTCCTTCAAGCACCAAATTAACTCCAACAAATGAGACATACCCTAACAAGCTTCCTATCCCATTTTGACCAAACAACGTTGGAATCCGTATAACCAATGATATCTAAATGCTCATGTTTACAAAACTATTTACCCTTGCCCTAAAAAGATTTTAAATAGGCTAAGATATGATTTATTGCATTCATGTACCCAGCACTCGAATTATGCAAAAATTGGCTCACAACACTCATTGTATATGACAAGTCAAGTCTTGATAAGTTAGATACATCAATATCCCTACTAGTCTTTGATATCCCTTTTTTGCGGAGTTTGATTATGATAGATATATACGCCATGATTTACCTCATTGGGAGAGTCTATAGGCTCACGAGCTGAGTTTTCAATTTCTGCCAAGAGATCTAGTTTATACTTCTGTTGGGAAAGAAGAAGCCCTTGTGCGGACCGAGATTCTTCAATACCCAAGAAGTACTTTAGAATCCTCAATCATTTAGCCCCTGTTTGATATACATTTTTAGGAGAGAATGCATTTTTTTTTATGTGATTGGGAATATGTGATTGAAAAAGAAGGAAAAGTTATTGATATGATAGAAAATATTATTTTATTGAAAAATGAGTAGAAGAATGAGAATGAAAATGAGAATGTGGCTTAAACATGAGCTTAATATTCCTTGGCCAAATAGATCTAAAGTTTCTATATATGACTAGAGTTACTACCCGTAATAACTATGTCCTATCATACACAATAAGTAGCTTGATATCGTCATCTCTTTTAGAATAAAGTGTGATGTGCCAAATCTTACTTAAATCCATACTTATGCATTCTGCAGCTCAGAATCCCAAACCAGGCCCTTGGTGTTTGCTACAAATCGTACAGGCCTTCTTCAGTTTACATACCTTACTTCTGGAGGTGCAAATGCTAGAGGTGATCCATATACATTTTTTCTATCACATCAGAGTAGAAGAAGGCATTCTTAACATCAAAATGCCTTAATAGCCTGTCTAGATTAACAGGTAGAGATAATATGATGCTAAAAGTGTTCATCTTGGCCACCAAAACAAAGGCTTTATGAAAGTCAATCCCAGAAGGTTGAGTAACCTTTGAAAACCAATCTAGCCTTGTTCATATCTACTGTCCCATGTGACTAGTACTTCGTTGAAAATATCCAACCAAAACGAAAGCAATAGAAGACTTAACACCTAGGTACCACCAGGAATAAAAGGTAGTAGAAAACTCACCAATATCTTTAGCAAGAACACCAAAACAAAGGCCTCATGGAAGTCAATCCCATAAGTCTGTGTGTAACCTTTGACAACCAATCTAGCATTGTTCCTATCTACTATCCCATAGGACTAGTACTTCGTTGAAAATATCCACCTAATACGAAAGCAATAGAAGACTTAACACCTGAGTACCACTAGGAATAAAAGGTAGTAAAAGACTCACCAACGTCTTTAGCAAGAACACCAAAACAAAGGCCTTATGGAAGTCAATCCCATAAGTCTATATAACTTTTGATAACCAATCTAGCATTGTTCCTATCTACTATCCCATATGACTAGTACTTCGTTGAAAATATCCACCTAATACGAAAGTAATAGAAGACTTAACACCTGGGTACCACTAGGAATAAAAGGTAGTAAATGACTCACCAACGTCTTTAGCAAGAACACCCTCCGAACAGCAACCTAAGGCTTCCAGATTGTCCAAGAGAAAGGGCTACGCATCAGGGTTTTTATGCACAATAGAGGAATCTCTAGAGCTTTGGTTGTTGAAATGGAATGCCAACAGTGACATGGAAGGGCTTTGCACACGGTAGGGGTCACAAAGCAGTATTGACGTAGCTTAGACCATGTTGTAAAAGTCCTGTAGCTTCCTAGACCATGTCGAAGATGTTGCAAATCCTCCTAGACCATGTCGAAGATGTCGCAAAGCCTCTTAGATCTTGTCAGAATGCTAGTTTGGGGTGAGGGCTTCACTGGAAAAGTCTTGCAGTCGCCGAAGGTCTTGAATTGACAAATAAAGGGTCAGCCGCAGGTATGGTTAAGGTTCAGGGTTCTTGATGAAATTGAAATTTAAAGTTTTTTATTTAGGGCTAAATTCGAAACCCTAATTTAGAAGCCCTAGTAGAAACCTAAGTGCTCTGATAACAAATTATAATTGTACTTATGATTATATTCCATATATAAATACCATCATATTTAGAATAGGAAAACAATACAACCTTATTGCTATATTGATTTCAAACTGTATAAGGAAAATAATTCATACATTCTAACTTAATGGGTTGTGTGTAAAGTCATGTAAACATAAATATGCTCGCTCCGAGAGAGGATTTTATTTAAGAATAATAAAAGTGCCCAGCTTAATGTAATACCCTTCAGGATTGCCTCAATCTATTACCTCTGACGAGTTTTTAATGCAATTTCCTCAACTCAGATAATCATCCTTATTTCAAATAAGCCCAGAGCCTGAAATGAAATCTACATCCATCAGAAACATCGCTCCTACAACCATCCCAACGTTCGTTGAATTACCATCCTCCACCTTGCATACTCTCAATTATTACCTAAGGCAAAGTTATGTTTGTCGTAGCTACAAATACAATGGTAGAAATCGGATAGAAATGCAGGCAGGTCAAAATAATAATCTTTTTGACATCCATTTCGACATATTAAGACAAGACTCTCTATGTATATGAGTGTTTCTAATTTGAAGTTACCGATGGCTGTGTCCCTGAACATAAGTATCAATGGGTCCATGTAATAGTGCAATCATAAAGACAAAGATAACAAGATTTAGGAGTACCAAATTGGAGGGAACTTTGTAATCTTCTTCAGGATCACTCTAGTCATTTACCTTAATTAAAATATTTTCCAGCAACCATCAAAAAACAAACTTCAAGTTGGCTTTTTGCTAGACCTTGTAATGACATTTATCGGCTATAGTTCCAGTCATAATGGATCTTTGCTTTTGCTATTATTTAGATTCATTGCAACCAGAAGTGCACTCTACATGACAAATACACACAGGCAATGAAAACTCTTAACATAGCCACTCAGACGGATGATACTATACTTATCACATCATCGTCGTAACTATTTTCCTAAGAACAAAAATACCATCAACCAGATAAAAGACTAGAAATGGCTCAGGAGAACCAAGTACAGGTACTAAAGTATGGCCATATTCAAAATGGACAAAAGGCATAGAAAAATGACTGCGCCAAAATCAACCAGACTGGTCTAGTTTTAGTTTTGGCAGAATTTCCTGCTCAATTTCAAATGAAACAGCTTAAATATGGGTTAAGTTGGAAAAAGTCTAGATTCAGGATTAGGCTTTGGGTGTCTCAGGTCCTTTTCCATCGAACTCAACTCTAGCGATGGGGAACAATTTGAAAATTTTACCACATAAAAAGACTAGATTATAAATTGCCACCCCAATTAGCTATTGTCGTCATTCATCACAGTTCACAAAAAACTGAATTAAAACTTGAATGCAATAAAACTTACCAAGGAGGAGCTCCACTCAATTGGGCAATGGATTGAATTAAAACTTGAATGCAATAAAACTTACCAAGGAGGAGCTCCACTCAATTGGGCAATGGATTGATGCTCCATGAATAGACCCTTCATTTCTGATCACCAGATTATTATCACCAATTAGTTGCTCGGCCAAAGCCTCGGCAAGTTATGTGTTACCAACAATAGTCTCTCAGCCTCTGCAACGGCTAGAACTGCTTGATTCTGTCCAGCAAGAGCAATCAATCTCTCATTTTCATTTTGGCCAAGATTCATGCCACTAGTCCTACTACTCTTGACATCCACAATATGATATGGTCCAAGGTATGTGTAAGCATTCCATTCTCGTTCGCACTTGCTTCAAGCCTCCCAAACAGCAACACGTGACTTCCGCAATACGATACGGTCCAAAATATGTGTAAGGATTCCACTCTCGTTCACACTTGCTTCAAGCCTCCCAAATAGTTCATATCTCAGTTCTGCAGCTCTGGCAAAATTTTGTCTCCTTTCAACTTCCTTCATAGTTCACTCCAACTAAAATTCTCTCTTTTGAGATTATAAATTTTTTTTATGGTTGACAGTTAAGTTGAGCTATTATTTTGTGCAAGTCAAGTCAATTGCCTTGTCTGTCAAATGTCATCCAGCAATAAAAACTAACAATGTCAGCTAACTCCGAGAGTGAAATAGCTCTAACACTTTCTGTAAGCATACATCACTACTCATCAATGAGAACCCTGAGGTTGGACTTGACAGGATTCTTTATCACAATTCCTTAATCCTTCTCTACAACAATTTAAACAAGTAAGTAAAATAAGAGACCCATTTTACAATAATACCAAATTCAGTTGTATAGAGAAGCATATCCCCAATCATCTAAACGCGTCTTGAATAATCAGAAAGCGAATAACATATGTAATTTCCACATTTCTTTCCTCTTTCCACCTCTAATTATGGATTCTGAAGGCAATAAATAAATCAAGAATTATTTGAAAAAGAAAAAAGAAATTCACAGCCAATACCTTATTTCTCTTATTTTGCATCCAAAAAATATTGGATTCGAAATTCACTAAAATATACACCATTATGAACACAAAATGAACAATTTCTTGCACTAAAATTTGGAGACCCAGTTTACTCAATTATAAGAAGAAATAATTAAATACTTGAAATCAAGAGAAAACAAATGATTATATTATCCAAAATTCGGCAATGCAAATTCACGTAATAGCACGTGGCTCATACTTTTATTGAGAGCGAAACAGAAAAGCGAACTCTGAAGGCTCCGATACATAAATCATAATTGCTTCTTTTTGAGTTGGGTGAGATAAATAGTTTTCCAGATTCAAAATGGCATACGATCTTCGTTGAAACGTTTGTACTCTTATTTTACACTGTAGAAAAGCTTAAAAAACATGCTTTGTTGGGCTTAAAATTAAGAGCTTGTTTGGGACCGCTTTTAATCGAATTAAAATTAAAAATATTGTCATTATTTGATCTTACTCGTCTAATAAAAGTCAACAATAACTGAGCTTTCATTATGGAGGTCTCCCAAACAGGCTCTAATCTTTTCTAGAAAGTAAAATTAATAAATAATTATTTTTAAGGGACTTTCATTTAAAACACTCAATCAAGGAAGAAACTAAGCTTACGTTTGATACATATTAAAATTTTCATTTTCATTTTCATTCTTTTACTCATTTTCAACCACACATTCTTTAATAAAATAATATTTTTCATCACATCAATAACTTTTCTTTCTTTTTTAACCACACATTCTCCATGAATCTACTAGTCCAGAATACAATCTTCCAAAATAATGTGACTCAAACATACCCTAATTTATAAAGGCCCCATCTATCTTTTTTTTTTTTTTTTTAAAGTTAGATAGCTTAAATATAAAAAGAAATAAAAAATAAAATTTATAAATTACTAAATGTCCTTGAAGGTTTTAAAAAAAAAAGACATGAATTGCCCTAATTCTCAATTCAATTCCTACTTAGCTCCAATTGAATTTTAGCTTCCCCTTCTTCCACAATCCACAATCAGCTTTGACATCTTCTATGAAATCTTTTTATTTTCTTATCATCATCTTCTTTACTTCATGAAATCATAAAATATATATTTTCATTACCTTTAATACTTATTTGATTGAAGTGAGTAATCAAAACTTATAACATACATTCTTATTGAGCATTTAGAAAAGAAGATAAGATATCTTTAATTTTCTATATTTGGGCTACTTTCTTTTTCCATTTTTTTAAAATAATTTCTTCGTGTAGTTGTATGTGTATTTATGATGTTCATTTTTAATAATAATTTTGAATTCATTTTATCATTGGATTAGAGCAGCGATATGAGTTGCTTCCTAGCCTATTTTCTTATTATCCCTTATTTCTATTAGTTGAAGTGAAATTCACGTTGATAAACACGTGTTAGCTATTTTATATGTTGTTCTACTCTGAAACATATATTTGATTTTCTGCTGTACAAAACGACTTACATATCTTTTTTTGCAATCCATAACGACATACATATCGTTATCAGTATTGTATGAAAATTTGATATTTGATGAAATTTTAAAATTTTTATGTTTAATTGCAGTTATGGACATAGTAAATATGATATAGATATCAGTTTGTTGTCCAGTTAAATAGTAGCAGTCGGTTGAAGGTGCATGAAAAAGAAAATATGCAGGAATGACAAAGGGAAAATAATGCTTATTCTTATTTCGAAAACAATTTCTTGTGTGAACTTGTATGATAAATTCAGAGAGACATTGAAGGTCGATACATTGCTATATAAAATGGAGATGTCAACTCTTATCCCTATAACGTCTAAGGCTCCAACTACAAGAAAACTGATCATCTTTGCTCTATTTGTAAATGCCAAACAGTTGGTAGTGAAACTTAAGATTGTAATATTATCGTGACTTGTAGATCTATTATTTTGTATTTATTGGAAGCGCAAAATGATTTATTAGATTTTGTTGTCATTGTGCTTTTATTGCTTTTGTGCTATTAGAACAAAATTAAAGTCATTTTACGTTGCTGTGTTTATTTTTTCACATCACAAATAAACGACTTTTATATCGTTTTAGTTGACGCATATATCATTCTTGTATGACAAATGTATTGATTCACATAACGAAATTGAAATCGTTCCAGATACACAAAACGATATTGATATAGTTCCAGTACGAAAATTGTATTGATTTATATAACGGCATTGAATTTTTTCCTGAAATACAAAACGATATTGATGTTGTTCCGATATGAAAAACACGCCGCTTTACTAATTTTTATAAGGACATTGAAGTCGTTATAGACCAATAAAATGACATAGAAGTCGTTATATCAAAAAACTTGCACAGCGCACATCCAAGTGACTAGTTGCTCTTGGCGGTAAACAACTCAGAGACATACACGCCAACCATTTTTTTTTTGGGTTAACGTTTCGATCCCCAAACTTCCATCCTTCGTTCAACAGAGACCTTTTTTCATGCAATATTTAAAAAAAAAAAAACAAATTATAAGTATCAAACTCACTAAATAACATAAGATATCCATATTATTTTAGTACAAATTTGGCGAGATTGAAATCATTTCCGTTCAAATCATAACTAAAATGGCATAGATATCATTTTCTTTAATATGTAACGATATTGATGTCATTATGTATCAAATTCACGAAGTAACTTAACGACATTCATATCATTTTAGTACAATTTTGACGATATTGATATCGTTTTAGTTCAATTCATAATAATTTTTAGTCAGAACGATATAATTATCATTTTATATGAAAAGAAACGATATTCATGTCGTTGTATTTATGATTTAAATTGAAACGATTTCAAACTTGTCAAATTTGTTCTAAAACGATACAGATGTTATATTATTTCGTGGCTTTGATACAGAACAATATCATTATTGTTTTAGTACAATTTTGATGACATTGATATCGTTTTAGTTTAAATCATAACTGACATATAAATCGTGTTAGTTTATATAAAACAATAATTATATCGTTTCTACTAAAAACGATTATTCGACCATTCACAACCACCCGACATGCATCGGCATATGTAGGATAATCGAAATAGGTCATCAAGTGGGTTTGATCTTATTCAAAAGAAATTATGGGAACATTTGTGTTTCCATGAATGTATACCACCTTTAAACTATTTCGATAGAAAGAAAGTATCTCCGTTCGCTCTTTCTAGGCAATTCGAGTGGTATCAACCCAATTGATGGCTTCTTTTGATCGTCCTATGTATGTTGAAGGCATGCAGGGTGGCCATGGACAGTCGAATCGTTGCTTTTAACCAGAACGATGTAATTATCATTTTATATGAAAGGAAACGATATTTATATCATTGTTGTTATGATTTGAACTGAAACAATTTCAAACCCATTAAATTTACACTACAACGATATGGATGTCGTTGTGTTATTTCATGATTTTGATACATAATGATATCATTATTGGTTAAGTACATTTCGGCGACATTGATGTCATTTCAGTTTAAATCATAATTAAAACGACATATAAATCGTGTTAGTTTATATAAAATGATAATTATATCATTTCTACTAAAAACGATGATTCGATCATTCACGACCACCCGACATGCCTCCAACATACATAGGACGATCGAATGGGGTCATCAAATGGGTTGATATCGCTCGAACGGCTTAGAAAGAATGAATAGAGACACTTTCTTTCTGCCGGAATAGTTCGAAGGTGCTAGACAACTATGAGAATACAAATGTTCACATATATTCTTTTAAGTGAGATCGAACTCACTTGATAACTTCTTTCAATCGTCCTACGTATGTCAGAGACATTACGGACGGTCATGGACGGTCGAATCGTCATTTTTATTCAAAACGATAAATTGTCATTTTATATGAAAAGAAACGACTTTAATGTCATTGTAGTTATAATTTGAACATGAACGATCTCAATCTCATCAAATTTGTACTGAAATGACATGAATGTCGTTATATTATTTCATGGGTTTGATACATAACAATAGAAATGTCGTTAACTACTAGAAGAAACGACTTTAATGTTTATGATTTGAATTGGAACGGTCTCAATCTTGTAAAATTTGTATTGAAATGACATGAATGTCAATATATTATTACATGAGTTTGATACATAACGATACCATTATTAGTATGTAAATGAATGAAACGATATCAATGTCATTGCAGTTATGATTTGAATTAGAACGATATCAATGTGGTAAATATTGTATTGAAACAACGTGGATGTCATTATGTTATTTCATGGGTTTGATACATATAGACATTGATATTGTTAAGTATTAAAAGAAACGACTTCAATGTTGTTGTAATTATGATTTGAATTATAACGATATCAATGTTGTAAATATTGTATTAAAACGGTATGGATATCGTTATGTTATTTCATGGGTTTGATGCATAACGATATCAATGTCGTTACATAGTAAAAGAGATGAATTAAATGTCTTTTCAGTAGTGATTTGGCGCGTATGCGTGGTCCATGCTGGTGCGCTCGTACCTATGAGTTGTTCACCACCTGAGAGAAACTTGTCCCGTAGATGTATGTTTATAACACCCTAAGTCGAGCATGCGGTGCAAGTTTTTTTTTATCGAAACGACTTCTATGTCGTTTAATGAATCTATAATGACTTCGATGTCGTTATGAAAATCAGTAAAGCAGTGTGTATTTGATATGAGAACGACATCAACATCGTTTGTGTCTCATGAACGATTTCAATATAGTTATGTTAATCAGTACAATTTTTGTATTGAAACGACATCAAAATCATTCTGTGTCTTAGGAACGATTTCAATGTCATGTATGAATGAGTGCATTTTTGTATCGGAACGACATCAATATCGTTTTATGTTACATGAACGAAGTCTATATCGTTACGTGAAGTAATATTTATATTTTGACTTAAAGACCTAAATGTCATTTTATTTGTTATGGAACAATATCATTATCCTGGACATGTACAATATTTAAACTTGAAAATTATAAAGACCTGAAAATATGTAAATTACAATTATATTCAATATCCTTAATCATCACAGTTGCAAATGTACTAGCAAGTTGCTACACAACATCCTCAAAATATCAAGTAATCTATACAAAGAAGACGAAGTAGATATACAATATTTTTAAAACATCAACTACTCTAGACAAACAGAACAAAATAACTACAGAACTATTTCAAAGTCGTTATATGAATTAATGCATTTTTTGTATTGGAACGACATCAAGATTATTTTGTGTATCAGGAACGAAGTCTATGTTGTTACCTAAAGCAATAGTTATATTTTGTCATAAGGACATAAATGTCATTTTCTTGGTTTGGACGATATTAGTATCTTAGACATCTATGCTATTTAAATTTGAAAGTTTCAAAAACTTGAAAATATGTAAACTTCAATTCAATTCAACTACCCAAGACAAATAAAAAAAAGTAATTACAAAACATCATCAAACATCAAATAATTTAACAAAAAATAATTTAATGCTCAAAATCCCATGCCAACAACTCTACAGCCAAGTTTTTCTACCACATCGGTACACAATCCAAGCGAATTGCATTTACATCCATCTTCACTTGCATAAATTCCATGTACTTCCCGTATTCAAATCTACAAAATCATTGTACAATTTTGTTAATTCCCAACAATAATACAGTACCTAACAAATATCATATTAGTCAACATTATCCATTTCTTTGTTGAGGAACATCTTTCACCTACACAAATTTGAACTTCTCCGTGATATATTTGTCATCACTGGTGACATGCAAGTTTATGAGCAAAGAAATAACTTCCTGTAGGGGCATAATCTTTGGCAGTATATAGTGTAAAATTAAGAATGATGTTCCATGTATTACTTTAACAAGTACTTTTGTTATTGTGCCACGTGAGCACTAGATTTCATTCCATGGTAATTAATACAGAGATAGAATAGGATTATACAATACAATGCACTTGTGAAAATCGTTCTCTTACATTATATATGAAATAAGTTCAGAGATTCTCTAAATTTATGAAGTGCCAAATAGGTTACATGAATTCGTTTTTAGAGTAGGTCACATGAATTCCTTTTTACCATCACACCCCATTACTACATTTGGATTCAACTACAGAATTTTATTTCGTCACCCCGTTTGATTATCAAAGGTAAAATTCGCAATGATTTACCTTGATGCACTTTTGTTTAGTGCTTTTCGAAGTCTTATATTTGAACTCGTAGCTGCCATTACCTGTATGAACAAGGAGTTAAAAAGTTATTTATCTTCTAGAAAGAAACAACCATTTGAGCATAGAAATCACTTGAGGAGACTAACCCGACGAATAAAATTCTTATAGATTGTTTCAGAATCCATTTCTTTCTCGTGTTGTTGGTCACATCTTAAAAGACAACCAATATAGGAAAACACGGGTCTTAGAAAATTGCTCTAAACATCATCGTGTATGATACACATAGTGTAGTTAAAACCTTACTTATAGTGTTGTCCAGTCCTCTTCAATACTGCTTATTGAACATACTTTATGACCCTTAAAAATAATACTTACCATACAAAAATGTAAGGTTTAAAGTCGTCTGCTAAATGAATCATTCTCCAATTTTCAATTATGTTCATAGCTAACTATTGAAAGATCTACACAAAACACGATGCATCCAAATGACATCGAAGGGAAAAGCTGAATTGTGGCAACATCTTGTGCCCATTTATAGTTACTAGACATGTTTTATTATATTTTAATAACTCAATTTATCTGAGTATTCAAACGTACTAATTACAAAGATTAGGATAATTAATTCCCATAATCACTATGAATTTTTAAATATAAATAAATTATTTAAATTTATTATCGTTATATCTCACACTTCAGATCATAAATTAAAGCTATTAATAAATATTAAAAACAAAAATAAAAATGCAGTAAGCAAAAAAATCAAAATTTAAAATCAAAGTAGAAAATTATAAATCAGTTCAAATAATAAAAAAAAACTAGAAAATAAATCGAGACATTAACGCTTACCTATGTGTTGGCAGAACCAGCAGTGATCATTGGGACAATAGTGGTTGGGAACAGTAAAATCTACAAAATTCATCAGCTTCGCCCTTATCATCTTCCATGACTATGGAAGTGTCCGTAGAATATCTGTTTTTCAATAATGACAATATTTTAGTTATTTGATTTAGAGTTTTTTTGGGTATCAATGGAAAATGAGGTACAAGGTGAGTAAGAATGGAGGCTTTGTCTGTTGAAGAGGCAGTAGAGTTAGAGAAGAGGGTTTTTCAATTTGGGGATAAATGATTTTTGACGTGAATAAATTTTCAATTCCTTAGGCAATTTGGTTTTACAAGGGAATGGTAAAGTGGTCTTTTTACACTTTTAAATCCGTTGGACAAAAAGAGATTGAGGGGTAGCCATTTGAACTCATTCCCCTATTTTTAAGGGGACTTCATTTAAGAGGCCCAGTCAAAACAAAATTTACATCTAACTTTTTTAGTTAGATAGTCTAAAGATATCAAGAAAAGGAAAATACAATTTATAAATTACTAAAATATCTTTGTATGTAAAAAGACATAAAGCCCTAATTCCTCTTTCAATTTCCATTTATCCCTAATTCAATTTTGGCTTCACTTCTTCTACAATCAGGTCGACTTTCCCTACAACTATTTTTCTCATTTTCTTATCATCATCTTCTCTCTTTCATAAAACCCTAAAATCTACCATTGTCATTCCCTTGAACACTAATTTGGTTGAAGTGAGTAATCCAATCTTACAATATTCTTGTTGGGCATTTGGTAAGGTAATGTTAAATTTCAATATTTGGGCTACTTTCTTTTTTTCAATTTGTCTGAATCATTTCTTCATTTTTTTTGTAGTTTGTGTTTATGGCATTCGTTTGTTAATTATGGCTTTGAATTCATTTTATCATTGAATTAAAGTTTTGATATGTGTTGCTTTTCAATATTTCTTATTACCAATTATTTTTGAA
>CAIGRN010024010.1:0-17108 GCA_903798345.1 Fraxinus anomala
ATATATATATATATATAAAAACTAATTTTTTTTAAAATAAAACATCACCCAACCAATGCCACATATGTGTGTCAAATAAGAAAGAAGATTAGATTATAAATTGTTAACGTGTGTCTATTGTTGAGAAAAATTATTCATTCGGATGACCTTACACAAAACTAGTGTAGATTGATCGAGGTGTCTCAATAAATTGTCCTCAATAATTAGTGAATTTATAAGAATTTTAAAAGATTTAGATAGATTTCGAACTTAAAAATACATATAACAAAGTCTTTTGAAATTTCGCTATTTTTTACGAGATTCTTATAGATTCTATGGAAATCTATTTAAATTCATTTGAATTTAAAATTAATTAAAATCTCAATTGAAGTTGAAAGAAAACATTTTTGAGCATCTCCGTGTTTTTCATCAATACTTTTAGAAATATCTTTTAAAGAAATTTTAACAAAACCCACTCATAAATCTAGTTATTGCTTTATCGACATAATTGTGGGTAGATTTAACTTGAGTATAAGTTGAATCCTATTTTTTTTTGCCATACACATTATAGATAAGCATAAATGTTGTTTGCACTAACTTTATATACAATCTCAAGTTCATAAGATAATTACATTTTTGTGGAAGTGTATATAGTGCAATAATGTAATATGAGGTGCTTTCACATGGATTTAAGTTTGGTCCAAGTCAAATTAAGACAAGGTTTCTAAGTTCGTATGGACGATTCCTTAAGGAGACGTGTATTCGAGTTCTGACTGTATTTACTAGATTGAGATCAAGATGAATCATTGATTCCATTCTAATGTTGACGAAAATAGGAACGCATCAACTATTATTTTAGAACACGAGAGACTACAAATTTCAAATCAGATTACAAATGTTGGCATTTTTAAGTGAGCTACACAACGGAACCAAAATTCCTAACCAATCATGGACTAATTAAATGACATTTAGCCCCTGTTTGACATCCATTCAAAAAAAAAAAAAAAAAACTCTTAGTCTCAAACTTAATTCAAACCACATAACTTCACAATAAAATATTTTGCATATAAATTTAAAATTTTTTTCTACTTTTTAAACACACATTCGCCAAAAAATTACTATTCCAAAACTCATTTGTCTGGAAAAAAAAAAAAAAAAAAACTAATTTGAATGGTTTGTCAACATTGGCTTAATGGAATTATAAAGTGAAAATTACACCCACACATGCCTTTTAACTTCCCATTCAAAAATAAGGTTTAAAAGTTTTTTTTTTCAAAAATCAGGTGATAATACAACATTTTAATATTATTAATAATATTATAAACTAATTTACATACCCACTCCACTCCACCTCACCCCATCCAAACCACATACCATTTTCATGTCTCCCTTCTCTCTTTTCTCTCTGATTCGCCGTCACAACCACCATGCGGCGCTGTGAGCGGTGCCTTCTCTCTACTCTCTCTGTTCGCCAGTTACCACCACCACATAGCCTTGTTCCCTTCTCTCTCTGATGTGAGCGATGCCTTCTTCTCTTCTCTCTTCGATATAAGTGCTATTGCACTGCAAAGCGTCGCCCACATCGACTAGCGCAACGTTCGTTACTGTGGGTGACACTGTGAGCGCTGCTACGTAGCAACATTCACACCACTATACACATTGTTGTGCGCGACGCTATGAGCTCTGTCATGCACAGGTCGCCGCTATGATTGGAGTTTGTTGGTGGTTATGGAATTTGTTGGTGGTTTTCTGATCCAATCTGCTTAGGTTGTTTGTGTGTGGTTTGCAAATGATAGTGACGGTGGTGGTGGTGCTAGCGACGAGGGTGAGGTGGCACAACTCTCGATTGGTGTCGGTGGTGGATTGGGTTGGATTAGGTGGGGTGAAGAATGTTTGGGACCAACAATTTTGATGATTGTGTCCATTAATTTGAGATCAATATATAATATGTTATTATAAAATAAATAATTTATGATCAATAAATAACTAAAAAATATGAAATTGTTATTAAATTTATAATTGTGACTCGCAATTAATAAATTATAATCTATAAAATTTATAATTTACGACTGACATTCTGTAATTGTTACTTGTGACCTAGTACGTAACTATCACCATAAACAGTATAATATTGTGAGTTTAATATATTTAATCAATACAATATTTTTATTTATTAATTAATTAATTTTAATTATGACCTGTTTTATGAAATTTTAACACAAATTTCTTAATTTTGAAATTGTATCTTTTAAACACCTTATATATGTATTCTTCCCAATTATAATTTGACTTGAGCCTACATATAAAACGGAATAAATATAAATCATTGCTACATTTGAGAACGAATCAATATTGTATATCTAAGAAAAATAACTTAGCTATTGAGACATGCCTCTTCAGGCAGTGTTATAATTTGTTTCACCCACATTATCCGACTGTTTCTTCTCTATAAAGTGATAATTGACCCGAGTGTACACAAGACTGCTCAGCTGCAAGGAGATCCTCGTTCAATTAAAATGAATATGCAAGGTCACGTAAATTTTGTCGTGCATCAATCCAGAAGCACAAGCAGGAAACAGGTTGATTTCGTCTCTTAATCTGCAGTGCTATTGAATTCATTCACAGGGCATCCTCGTCCTCTAGTTCATCTGGTACATGCAACTTTTCAATAGCAGCCTGTTACAAAGATGGGAAATTAAATTGAGGTGAAAGCAGATGGAATTAGTTGCTCTATGAAAAAATAAACCCGTCCACAAGCAAAGGAGATAAATAAGAAACTTGGTCACCTTAATGGCAGCAACATCTGTTGCGGATGGTTTCAAATCCAATGCGAGTCCAAAATTAAGCATGGCTTTGTTATACATATTACGCCGTTTGTAAATCCTACCCATTAATGCATAAATACTGCTCTCACGGGGGGCAAACTCTTTAAGCTCCTCCAGAACTGCTAAAGCCCCATCAAAATTTTCCATGCTCACAAGGATGTTAGCCTTCTGATATAAAGGGAGAGGGTTTTTCTTATCTGCTAAAATAGCCCTATCCATCATCTCCAATGCTTCCTTATTTTTCTGTAAAAGAAGATGCTCAGAAATTATGAAAACCAAAGTAGATCCAAGCAACACGCTACGATTTGATCCAACCTTTAATGTATGCAAAGCTGTCCCAAGATACGACATTATAACGGAGGAACGCGGATTGATTTGGAAGGCCAGTCGGAAGTGATGCTCGGAGAACCCAAACTTCTCTTGCCGGAGATAAACCATTCCAAGTCCATGCCAGGCATTGTAATGCCTGGAGTCTATCTGGAGGGCACTTTGGTAGCTCTTAATGCCATTCTCGAAATCCTCCAAGGCCACGTATCTGTAAATATAGATAAAAGACCAGTGTAAAATAAAAAAATTGCATGAAGAGTACATCTGACAAAATATATGGTGTCATACTCATGGCCACAAAGGGTGTGGGCATATGCAAATCTTGAATTTAGTTGCACTGCTCGCTGGAAATTCTTAAGAGCAGTTTCATGATCTTTCTGCAAGCTATAGCAATTTCCAATAGCACACCTGTCATATTATACTAATGAAATCAAAATGTTGAAGCAACAAGTAAACGACGACTTTATAAATTAGTTTTATGCTCTGTAAGAAGCGTTATGCTTTACAAGAATCAGGAAAACTCGCTAAGGTACATTCACAAGTCACAACCAACACTTAAATGTATGATAAAGACCGCTAAACACCACTTAACTATGTAGTCTATGATGTACGCCTACAGCCCACAATTAGTATCTCAAAATTAATGAGAGGAAAAAACAACAGAAATGAAAAGAAAAGGTACCAAGATTGAGGAGCTAAACGGTCAGTGGATATCAGCTCCTGAGCCAGGTAACTCAATTTCATATCTTCCTTCAAATGCTGAAACGTGGAGGTGAAATTAATTCTCAATAGAAAGTTAAAACAAATGGACTGCAGCTAAAAGAACAAGTAGATCATAAAGCAACATAAGAACAGAAAACATTAGCAATTCAACAAGGGATTAGATCACATATATATCCAAGACTCAACAGCCATGAATAGAGCAACAATGCCCATTGGTAATATACAAGAAACTCTTAAGATCGAGTATAAACTCTTATAGAGATTAACAAATTCGAAGAAATTCCTTCATTCACTAAATGTACAATCAATATTTTCAGAAATTCATACAATATTATTTCACTTATAAGCTGGGGTTTTTTGCAATCTACTAGTAGAAAATAATGCTCCTCCTCAAACAGGAGATTCGTATCAATACCACCAAAAACAGAAGGGAATCTATTTTAGGCAATACAAATGAAAATTATTGCTGTATTAGACATAGATACAAGGCGTTCGGGGAGAGAAAATAATTTAGATCTATGTATGTTTTGCATTAGACAGCATAAGAATTCTTGTGATTTCAGATGATGAATAGAACTTAAAGAATTATTGTGATTTTAGATAATGATTAGATATTCCATAAATGGTAAAAACTCACATATAGAACTGTAGAATGTATATCCATTCCTTCCAAACTGTAAGGAGAAGCCAACCGTGCAAGACTAAAGGCACGATCTGCTTCCATATAATCAACCATTTCAAAGTATGCTTTTCCAACCTGTCTTTGAGTGGCCATTTATGAAGCCACATGATCAGATAACAGTAAATTTCCAGTGCTATGAATGTGTTGATGCCATGCATAGAATAAATAAGAATGTCATAACATATTAAATTTACAACATTATACTTAAGTACTACAATGCAGAGAAGTTCATGAAATTGATTGGATTAACACAATTTCTAAATAGATGAGTCGAAAAAATCAACTCAAAGGAAGTTTCAGTCAAAATAATCAATGTAGAAAACAGATTTATATGACAAGCAAAGTTTCAAAGTTTCTTTACTAGGTATCACAAGCTATGAACTATACAGTTCTACTACAGACCAAAAAAGCTGACATTTCCAGGTCTAAATCTCTATGGCTTCAGTTGTTTTCCCTCGTCTTACTCTCCCAAAACCTCAAAAGACAAAATTCATAAATTGCACTTGGTTCATTCTTAAAAACCTCAAACTATTTCAAGGTTCAATGATTGCCTCTTCACTACTTTCCTTGCCAATTTTCCCATCATAATTTATACACTACTCAAAAACTGCTACTTAGCACTTCCCTAAATCCTTCATTAGGTTCAATCATTTCTCAACTCCATATACACTCTTCTCTGAGCTCAAAGACGACCAATGCAGAGATCCTCGCACAAGCACTTGCTGTTTCTCTCTTGTAAATTATGTCCAACATACATGAAAGCAGAAATTAGTTTCTGTATTTCTTATTATGCAAATAACCACGATACATCCTAGTTTATAATACAACCGGGTGAGGAAGAAAGGAAAGGAATCTCCTAAATTAGGAGAGAAAACAATTCACCTAATTACAGTCTACTAACTATGGTAATGTTTAAATATGGTACATGAATAAATAAATTACAATCTTTTAGGATTTCTATACTTCCCCTCAAGTTGGATGGTAAATATTAACCATGTCCAACTTGCAAATGAAATCATCGAAACTTTGTCGAAGTAGTCCTTTAGTGAATATGTCTGCAATTTGTTCTATTGTAGAAGCATAGGTGATGGAAATAATCCCATCTTCAACCTTTTCTTTGATTAAATGTCTGTCTACTTCAACATTTTTGGTTTGATCATGTTGAACTGGGTTAAGAGAAATGTTGATTGCTGCCTTGTTATCACAGTAGAGCTTGATTGAAAGTTTTACTGTGAATTGTAATTCTTCCAAGAGCTTCTTTAGCTATAGTCCTTCACATATTCCTTGGGCAATTGCTCTAAACTCAGCTTCAGCGCTACTTCTTGCCACTACGCTATGCATTTTACTTCTCCAAAGTTACCAAGTTTCCCCATATTAAGGTATAGTAACCTGAAGTTGATCTTCTATCGTCTCTTGAGCCAGCCCAGTCTGCATCTGTGAATACTTCCACCTTCTTCTTCTCATTCTTCTTGAAGAATAATCATTTTCTTGATGAGCCTTTGAGATATCTGAGAATTTTGTAAATCACTTGCATATGGGTTTCCTTTGGTGAATGCATATGTTGAATTACTACGCTTATTGCAAATGTAATGTCAAGTCTCGTATGAGATAGGTAGATCAATTTTCTGACCGGTCGTTGATATCTATCCTTCTCAACAAGGTTTCCACTATCTTCCGTTTTTCCTTCCTATATCAATAGGTTTGTCACACGGCTTGCATTAGCATGCCGTTTCGATTAGGAGATCATGAATATATTTTCGTTGTAATGCACTAATACTTCTTTTTGATCATGTCACTTCCATCCCTAAGAAGTATCGCATCTATCCCAGGTCTTTTACTTCAAATTCAGTTGCTAGACTTGTCTTGAGTCTTTCCATCTTAATTGTATCATCTCCCGTTAGAACTATATCATCCATATATACAATTAAAATGGTCTTCTTTCCATTTTCTGATTGTTTGAGGGACGTGGTATGATCTGATTATCCTTGCCGATAACCTTGGCCTTTCAGCACATTTGCAAATCTATCGAACCATGCTCTTGGTGACTGCTTGAGACCATACAATACTTTCTTAAGTTTGCGGACCCGATTTTCCTCATTCCTTTTACAAAATCCTGGTGGTAAAGTCACGAAGACCTCTTATTCTAGTTTCCCATTAAAAAATGCATTTTTAATGCCCATTTGTTGAAGAGGACAGTTCAAGTTAGCTGCCAAAGACAATAGGACCCAAATTGTGTTTTCTAGTTTCCCATGAAGAAATGCATTTTTAATGTCCATTTGTTGAAGAGTACAGTTCAAGTTAGCTGCCAAAGACAATAGGACCCAAATTGTGTTTAATTTTGCCACTGGTGCTAATATTGTGTAGTCAATGTCATACGTTTATGTATAGCCTTTCGCGTCAAGAAGAGCTTTATATCGTTCTATTATTTCATCAACTTTGTACTTCACATTAAAGACTCATTTGCAGCCGACTGGTTTCTTTCCTCTCGGTAGATCCATCACTTCCCAAGTATCATTTTTTTCTAAGGCCCGCATTTCCTCCATCACTGCTTTTCTCCACTTGGGAACTTTCAAGGCTTCTTGAATATTCCTTGGAATTTTTGTACTGCCAAGATTAGATGTAAAAGTACGAAATTATGTAGATAGAGCATTATAAGATATGAATTTTGAGGTATGGTGGAAAACATGACCGAGTTTGTTTTCTGAGTGCAATAGGTAAATCTATATCTGGAGGAGGGTTTGGAGCTACATCTGGTCCAATTCTCTTGGTGCTTCAAATGTGAGATTTTCCTTTGATTTTGGCTTTCTTGAGTAAACTAACATCTCTCCGTCATTTTCTTTTTCTATGTTTCCTATTGAGTTCAAGTTTTCCTTTGTACATGGCATATTAGAACAGTATGGTATGACGGTGGGTCCAGTGTTTTGGGTGAGCCCGGAAGGATTATCAAAGTCTAAGAACCGATCTTCACTCAAATTCTCCTCCTGAAGAAAGGGCTTTTGGAAGGAAGGTGTTTTCTCAAAGAATGTAACACCAAGGCTAACAATTGTTTTCTTTGTTAAAGGATCATAACATTTATAGCTTTTTTGAGTGGATGCGTAGAACGCACTTGACGCCGGATGTATGGGAGAATTATAAGAGAAGGGGGAAGGGGAGAGAAGAAGAGAAAGAAGGGGAAAGGGAAGAGAAGAGAAGAAGAGGGAGAAAAGGGGGGAAATTAGGGAAGAAATTCAATTTATTTCATAATCCAAGGTTATCTTTATTACATCGCATAACCCTCCTATATAGGGTTTCATAAAATTATAACTAACTAAAGAAATACTATAAAAGTTATTAAATCATAATCTAATCATGTTTCCTAAAATACGAATAAAAATTCGAAAACTAAATAATTAATTATCTCCCATGATATTAATTTGTATTCATTCAAAGTTGTCTTTATTACATCGCATAGTCCCTTCTATATATGGTTTTAAAAGACCTTATTCTAAGTAAGAAAATATTGTAAAAACTAATAAATCAAATCATAATAATGTTTCCTAAAATACGATTTAAAATTGGAAATTAAATAAATAAAATCCCTTTTAATTGCACGATGATCAAGTTTGCTTCAAAGATGGAAATGAACATGAACAAAGGCAATACACCCAAATACTTTGAGGGATATGTTAGAGTTCAAGCGAGAAGTAGGAAAAAATTGTTTAAGTTTTTGGATAGGTGACAAAAAGGAAAGAGTACGACACCGCATTCGATTGATAAGATATGTTGATGTTAGGATGGCATCTCCCCGGAACAGTTTTGACATATTTGTGGTAAACATTAAGGTACGAGCAACCTCAAGGAGGTATCTGTTTTTATGTTCGGCAACCCCATTCTGTTGAGGGGCGTCAACGCATAAACTTTGGTGAATTATCCCATGTGTTTGTAGATAATCTTGTAATGTGGTATTGAAATATTAAGTTCCATTATCGAGGAGCAAGATCTGAATTTGGGTTTAGTTTGAATCATTTGATGAAATTTAATGAATACTGAACAATTATAGATTTCTTCTTTCAGTAGATAAACCCAACAAACCCTAGTATGATCATCTAGAAATGTAACAAACCATTTGGTGTGAGTTCTGTTAGGAATTTGTGAAGGGCCCCATAGATCGCTGTAAATCATAGTAAATGGTTTCGATAGTTTGTATGTGGATTTTTGAAAATCAAATGATCTTTCGTTCGAAAAAATTGAAGGAAATACACCTCTTAAATATTGAATGTTAGGGTGACCTATTCTATAATGCCATAATAGAATATCGCTATCCATAGAGACAAATATAGAATCGTAAATTACAATTTGACATTGTTTACTCACATCGGCCTCTTCAAAGTAATAAATTCCTCACATTCTTTAACACTGCCAATCGTCTTCCCTGATGATATGTCCTAAAAGACACAATGAGATTGACAAAATTTAGCAAAGCAATTAGAGTCTTTAATTAATTGAGTGACAGATAATAGATTAGATGACAAGTTTGGGACATGAAGGATAGATTTTAGGGTTATGAATTCAGAGATACGAATACTCCCTTTCCCGCAACAAATGAGAGTTATCCGTCCGCAATCTTAACTTTGATATTGCCAGCACATAGTATGACGAGAACAGATGATAAGATTCCGTCGTGTGATTGGAAGCACTGAAGTCAATGATCCAAGGAGTTTTATATTTTGAGGAGATACTGCTAAGGAACTCGAAAGGTTGTGTGTGGAAGATAGACTTGATGTTTGAAGGTTGGTGAAGATTTGATAGAGTTGTTCCAATTGTTCACTATTGAATGCCCTATTTTTTGTTTCTTTGGAGGTTCCTATTTGATTGGCCGATACTTAATAGCCACGATTTTTAATATTGTCTCGATTTCTAATCTTTGGGCTTCCCATGTATATCCCAACAAATGTCTTATTTGTGTCCAGGTTTTTGACAGTGTTCACACCACGGTTGCACCTTTTACTTTTGGCTCGACCCATTTATAGCTTCTTTTGATAAAGTTGCCATTCTAGGCCCAAATCTAGAAGGCCCTAATTTTGAAATCCCACTATTTCCAAAATTAGTACGTCCAACAGTAGGCCCAAAATTAGAAATATTATGCCCAATTTGGCACGACCCGATTCTAGCTATAGAAAAAGAATTTGGCCCAAAGTGTGCTGGCCCAAATTCATTCCCAATTGACCCAAAGCCTGAAGATAGAAGAGCCGACATCTCCACATCGCCGATCGTCCCCATCTTCATCATTACATTCTAGCGATTCTCCTTCTCACCTCTGCGAATACCTCTCGTGTTGAGCGAAGTGGTCGCCGATGTAGGATTTGGCTTCTAACATCGTCAAGTTCGCGATTGAGGCCAGCAACTAACACACGCTCGTTTTCAAGCCTTTTTTGTACTTGACACTGTCTCTGGGGCATTCCAAATCTTCTTCGGTACTGAGGTCATGTTCTTGCCAGAGAAAGGTCATCTCTAAGTAATAATCAATAAAGTTTCTTCCTCCCTATTTAGTCTGCCAGTAGCATTTTTTATTTCAAAGATTTGAGATAAATTTTCTGAGTCTGAATACATCTCCTTGACAGCATCCCACACGTCCTTCGTAGTTGGCAGGAAGATATACGTTTTCCCAATTGCCAGCGCCATGGAATTTACCAGCCACGTGGAGTTTTTTGGATTTCCATTTTTGCAAGAGAACGGCATCAGTTGGCTTCTTCGTTTCTCCGGTTAGGTAACCTAGCTTTCCTTTGCCGTCAATTACCAATTTATTGATAGAGCCCATTCCCTGAAGTTTTTTCCATTCAATTTCTCTACCGTAAGTTGAAAAGAAGCATTATCTACCCCAATCGAGGCCATCGTAGAATTGATTTCTGCCTCGCTATGTGAGGATTCAGAGGTCATGGAACCTTTACTGTTGACGGGGACATCTGTCATTGATTTATACCTTGCTCTAATACCACGAAAGCAGAAATTATTTTCTGTATTTCTTATTATTCAAATAACCAATATTATCCCAATTTATAATACAACTGGGTGAGGAAGAAAGGAAAGGAATCTCCTAAATTAGGAGAGAACAATTCACCTAATTGCAGTCTACTAACTATGGTAATGTTTAAATATGGTATAGGAATAAATAAATTACAATCTTTTAGGATTTCTACAATACATCGGCAGATTTGGCTTGAAAAATATACAAAACTAGTATTTTAAAAAGCGTAAAGCGTAGCTAAGCATGAAGGCGAAGCTTCAAGCTTTACAAGCTTAAACGAGCCTAAGTGACGCCTAGACATAAAAAAAAAGCGTTTTCTTATTTTTAATTATTTAAATTTAATTGTTTTAAAAATAATATAATAATTAATATAATACATATCAAACATCTAAAATTATAAAATACTATATTTACTTAATAATTCCTATAAATAGTCAATTATCCAGTTTTCAAGTTTTCAAAATGCAAAAACTCGACTATTTTTCATAGTTTCAATTTTCAACTAGACCAATCATACTTAATAGATTTACAAGAACTTCATATATACTTTCGAAGTTTTCAACAAAATAACAAGTCTCAAGATCGTAATTACATATGTAGATAGCACCTTAGTTTAATCTTAACTCTTTATCGAATAAAGTCCTTTAGAAACTTGAATTAAAATCAAATGAAAAGTTTTTTAAAAAATAAAAAAATTAATAAACTTGAGTCAAATAAAAGATTTTAAAAAATTTAATAAAGCTCGCCTAAGGAAGACGAAAGAGAGGAAGGAAAAAAAAAATTCAGCCATTTAAGAATTGAAAAAGAAAAACGTCTGGGCTCGAAACAAGGCGTTTTACCCGAGCTTCGAGCCTTGGCGAACTTTTAATAACACCAGCAAAATAGTGCAAAGTTCCACAACACGTACATGACTAAGTAAAAAAAAAATTTTTTTTAGTTTTTTAAATTATAACTGATCTGATTTTTTTTTTTCTTTTTTAAATTATAACTGATCTGTCTTACCAAATCTTTTTTTTTTTTCATTACATGGTTTTGTACCATGGTTTAACCCTTTTTTCAATCTAAAATTCCATCTTTTGTTCAGTTTCCACCTTTGTAGCATAGACACTTCAACTAGGATAGCATGTCCGTGTCCGACACGTGTTGGATACATATCGTACACCGACACTCCTCGAACACTTCGCCATAGTCATTTTTCTTTATTTATCAAAAATATTATATATTTTTAACTTAAAAGTTATTATTAAGGCCTTGTTTGTCACCCATTATTGTGTTGAAAATGGAGTAATGAATAATATTTTTTGGCGAATATGTGGTTAAAATTTAAAATAATTTTATTGGTTTGTAATGTTTTCTTTCTTGGGTATTTTGACGTTCTTTTATTTTAATTATTTTACAATAATTTCATTTAAAGTAATCTTATTAGTTTGTGTGTAGAATATTTTATTGGGTGAATGTGTGGTGGAGAATCTTACTGTAACAAACAATGTTTTGAAAAAATGGTAGACAAACTAGGGCTAAATAACAAGCAGATACTCATATTTAAAAAATTTCAACAAAAAAATTAATAACAAGTATAAATTAAATATATACTATATAAATGAAGAATTTCAAAGAATGTAATCAACGTGTCATGTCAGATTTATATATATATAAAGTGACAATAAGTAGAAGGTGCGGAATTTTAGGAGGATGTGTAACACACCAACCATGAAATAATGGAAGCGAACTGAGAATTTTACCTGAGAAAGCACCCATCCAGTATTATAATGCTTTTGTGGAAGTTTGATATATGTATCCAGTGCATCCTTCTCCAGCAGAAGCATTAAAAATTCAATATATTGTCAGAATATTAATTGCTAGCAATTTTTATTCAAGATCTTACATTACTAAAAGACACACACAGTAACTTGGTAAACTAACTTCCAAACAAGAGTCTTACTACCTGGCATCTATAGAGACACAAAAGCCTGTAGCCTTCACCAAGAATCATTAAGAGGCCCAATATTTCAGAAGCACCAGCTGCGACTCTTGAGCTACTCACAACAGCTGGACCTGAAGGCATTGCAGCCCCTTCTTGCTCAAGAGGTCTAGCATCACTGCGTTGGGATAAACTGGACGACGTCGTAATATCTAAACGAGAATCATTATAAATATCACAATGAGTCCCTATAAGAGTAAGATTACTTTGGTTAGTGAGGATGCAAACTCAAAAGAAGAACAAAAAAGCATCAGATATAAAATTTATTTTTTATCCATTCTTCCCTTCCCTTCCCTTCACTTCTATATTTTGTAGTTTAATATTATGGTTTAGACCGTCGTATTAAGTTAATTCAACCAATATCAGTCAATTTTATCAATATCAACTGTTATGAGTTCGAGGGTGTCACACATCTAATGCCCTGTGCTAAATGCAAAATAAATCAATTTAAAACACAAACTACTACTGCAAATCTAAGAGCACTAACTAAAGCAACATCACTGGTCCTGTTCCCCCTTTCTTTCCACTGCAGGATGTACATCAAGACCCCTACAAATTTTATAAAAACTCGGCCTAAAAGTTGTGCAATTCCAAAATTAGTGCCCAAAGTTTAGGGATCAGTTTCTTATTTTCTTATTTCTTTCCCTGTTTTAAATAAAGAGATGAGGATGATTCTATTTCCTTTTTTAATTAAGAGGGATTGATTATTACTAGAATTTTGGAGATTCAATGACAAAAATGTCGTCATGCTTCTCCTATATGATGTAGCTTTTCCTGTTGTTTAAGATGTGAGAAAATAGAGTTTTCGACTCTATAATTCTTTATGGTATCAGAGCCTAATCTGTACCTACCTCAATCTGAATGGTGAAATACGGAATGGCCACCACAGATACAACCTCTGCCTCTGATATGACCTCTAATCAAGAGGTCACCTCTTCCAACATCAATGGCGGACAAGAGAGTCTGATTATGCCTATTGCTGGGCATAAGTTAAGTGAAAAGAACTACCTACAATGGTCTCATTCAGTTATGTTGTTCATCCGTGGAAAGGGAAAGGACGACTACCTCACTGGGGCAGCTATTGCTCCACCACCAACGGATCCAAAACACAACTTGGAAATCTGAAAATAGCATGGTGATGTCATGGTTAATCAATTCCATGACCAAAGAAATGGGAGAGGACTTCATGTACTACAAGACAGCCAAAGAAATTTGGGATGCTGCAAAGGAAACCTATTCTGACAATTAAAATACTTCAGAATTATTTGAGGTAAAGGGTATTCTAAACGATCTCCGACAAGGGGAACTTATTGTCACTCAATATTTCAATACCCTAAATAGGTATTGGCAGCAACTAGATCTCTTTGATGATGCTAAACTTGGCTGTCCAGAATGTAATCTGAAGTACAAGAAGATTGTTGAGAAAGAAAGATTCTTTAAATTTTTGTTTGGTCTTAATAAAAATCTGGATGAAGTAAGAGGGAGAATCCTTGGGATTAAACCTCTTCCTTCAATCAGAGAAGCCTTTTCTGAGGTTAGAAGGGAAGAAAGTAGAAAGAAGATTATGATGGGAAATCCAGTCCTCTCAACCTTGAATGAAGGTTCTGCCCTTGCTGCCCGCGAAACGAATCTTTCTTCTGACAATAATCGACCAAACAAGGGAGGAAGACCATGGTGTGACTATTGCAAAAGACCTGGACACAAGAAGGATGGCTGCTGGAAGTTGCACGGAAAGCCAACAGACTGGAAACCAAAAACTTCTTCAGAAAGTCGTGGCTTCATGTCCACCAGAGAGGAGCAATCTGCACTCCAGACCACTCTATTCAGCAAAGAGCAAATTGAACTACTTCAAAAACTAATCAGCCAACAATCACTATCCTCTTCTCCAATTGATTCCACAAGCACTGGATCAGTCGCTNAGAAAAACAGCCCCTGGATTGTAGATTCCGGTGCATCAAATCATATGGACCGGTAATGCTAATTTATTTCGCACCTATAACCCAAGTTCTGGAAATTTTATGGTTAGAATTGCTGATGGATTGTCATCTAAAGTGGCTGGAATAGGATCTGCTGCTATCACAGATAACCTAAATCTAAATTTTGTTCTCTTGGTTCCCAATTTGACGTGAAATTTGATATCCACTAGAAAACTTACCAAGGATTTAAATTGTGTTGCTAAATTTTTTCCAATTCATTGTGAATTTCAGGACTTGGAATCGGGGAGGATGATTGGCAATGCTAAGGAACGCGACGGTCTCTATCTCCTTGAAGGCCCTAGTAATCCTAAAGAACAAGCTCAAGCTGCAAGTAGTGTGTCATTTCCTGTTTTTTCAAATCCGTCCAATAACAATAGTGTTATTTTGTTGTGGCACTATAGATTAGGTCATCCCAACTTCCAATATTTGAAAAAGTTGTTTCCCGAATTATTCAATAATACCAATACTGAGTTTTTCCAATGTGAAGTGTGTCAATTATCCAAACATGTGAGAAGCTCTTATCCAATCCATGGGCACAAAACATCTCACCCTTTTGCAATTATTCACAGTGACATTTGGCGACCATCTAATGTAAAAAATATCTTAGGAGCTCGGTGGTTTGTGTCATTTGTTGATGATCATTCTAGGGTAACTTGGATATACTTGATGAAAGAGAAATCTGAAGCTGGCCCTATATTCAAAAATTTCAACAACATAATCCAAACACAATTTCAGACAAAAATAAAGGTGTTTAGATCTGATAATGCCAATGATTATTTCAATTCCATTCTTGGTGAGTACTTAATAAGTCAAGGAATAGTGCATCAGAGTTCATATATTGACACACCCCAACAAAACGGAGTGGTAGAAAGAAAAAATAGACATCTTCTTGAAGTGACCAGATCTATTATGTTCACTACAAATGTCCCGAAACATTTTTGGGGAGAGGCAGTCCTCACGGCCACATATCTCATTAACAAAATGCCATCAAGGGTTCTCAAATTCAAAACACCTTGTCAAACTCGTCCACTCCTACCCAGACACCCGAATTATTTCATCCCTACCATTAAAAGTTTTTGGATGTACGGCATTTGTGCACATTCATCAACAACACCGAAGCAAATTTGACCCAAAGGCCATCAAATGTCTCTTTCTTGGCTACTCTCCTACTAAAAAAGGCTACAAATGCTATTCACCTATCACTAGAAAATTCTATACATCCATGGATGTAACATTTTTTGAAAATCAATCATATTACCCAAAAACTCACATTCAGGGGGAGAATTCCACTATACAATAATGTAATCTTTGGCTTGACACCTTCATCCCACCAGAAATAGAGTCCAACACATCTATTCAACCAGAAATTGAGCCAAACACCATAACAACTCAAATAGCTTTGCTCAACACCCAAGACCATATCACTCCAATTCAAACTCAACCTGCAGTTAATAATGAGCTACGAGTTTATCCAAGGAGGAAGAGGGCTGAAGAGGAGATAGAGGATTGCACACTTCCTGAGCAAAACCATGAATCCAATCCGCATCCAGATAGTCCAAGTAACACTATTCATGAAATTCAAATTGATATTGCTGCCAATGATGATCTTGATGTTCCAATTCCTGTTGTTTAAGATATGAGAAAATAGAGTTTTCCTCTCTATAATTCTTTAAAAGTCATTGGAGTCGATCCAGGCCACTGAGGGTTTTGCTTTCCATCATTAATTAAATAGCTAATGATATTTCTTACAAAGTAATGGAAAGACTAGAAATCAAAAGAAATTCATAATGGATAAGTGAGATCACCTTCATCTGAATTTTCACTAGCCCATGACTGTCCCTTTCGAATTGACACTGATCGTGATACCATGGAGCTTGACTTGTAACCCCCAAGATATTTAGAAGAGTGGTTTGTTCCATTCCCAGAAGCTACTGATGCACTTGAATTTGTGTTGACCAGAGATTCTCCACCAAGTCTCATGCTTCGTCGTTGTCTGGAATCAGAAAATAATCTCTCAGATACCTGAATGCAAATGGATTAAAGACTCAGTAAACTAAAACACAACAAGCATCAACGTTGAATAAGATCAAGAGACATTCAAGTACATATCAAAGAAACAAAGAGAAATGCTGGATGCTGATACAATTAAAGACATGTAACTGATAAAATCATTTAATATTTAAAGGAAACATAAAGGAGCAAAAACTGTATGGCAGAACGAGAAAGAAACAAAATCTACGAGTAAATCTAAGCTGTAGCTTGAAAGTAAGAATATTCGAGAGCTTAACATCATCTCTGAAACTCCGTACATATACAAACATAAAAAATCTAAACAAAATTTGAACTAAGCACCAGTTGAACCACAAACCAATTTACTTGAAGCTGCGTACTCTTGACACAAACAATTATAGAAAGGGAAAGTAGGGACGTGAGTGCAAAAATTATCAAAGTTGGGTGTTGCAAACAAGTAAACAAAAATTGGAAAAAAAATAAAATAATAATAATAATATATATATATATATATATATATATATAGTTTGATTGGCCAATCTTACCGCCCCACCAAACCGACAACTTCCCATTTCTCACTTCATCTGCCTTTACACACACT